>CM069907.1:64191912-64260029 GCA_036172215.1 Camellia granthamiana
GAAGGCAGAATGTACCTCCCAGGCTCTCCAGTAGCCACCGAGTAAGTCCCCCCGCGTGCGAGAGACTGCGCTCATGTAACAATAAAGGGTAGCCAGGCCAGCGCCGCCCCAATCATACTGATTGACCTATGATAGGTCTACTAGAGCGCTCAGTAGATACAACCCTACCATGTTCCCTCTGTCGGCGAACAGGGTGGTGCCAAAGAGGTACATGAGGAAGCCGCGGGTATACTGCTCGACCTCCTCGGGAGACTCAGGCTCCATCTGTGGCCGCCGGAAATGAGAAGAGAACCAAGTATACCGGACTCTCCCGGAAGCTCTGTCTACAGGCGGGAGTGCCCCCAATAGATGCATCCAAGCAGCCTCCCACTGACCCATATCTTCGTCATAGGGAATGGGTCCACCGCCTATGTCTAGGCCGGTGAGTACAGCAAAGTCCAGTGGGGTCATGGTCATATCCCCGGTCGCAGAAAAATGGAAAGAATTGGTGGTGTCCCACCATCTCTCCGCCAGAGCAGCAAATAATGTCCTACTGATAAGACAGTGAGATAACCCCCTGCAGAATGGTCCGAATCCTGCAAAGTCAACCAAGTCCCAGACAGCTTCCGGAAGTTCAGCATACCACTCCCTCGCGGCAGTGGAGCCATATCCTCGTACTGTGCGAGAGCCAGCCTGCATTTAGAATAAATGAGCTGTGTGTAAATGAAGTGAAAATGAGCTATGTGTAAATGAAGTGAAAATGAGCTGTGTGCAAATTTGGTATTTGGGCTGTGTGTTTAAATTTCAGAAAATTAGTGGGCTGTGTGTTCACCTCAAATCTGGGCTGCGTGTTCAGTAAATTTGGTATTTGGGCTGTGTGTTCAAATTTCAGAAAATTAGTGGGCTGTGTGTTCACCTCGAATCTGGGCTGCGTGTTCAGTAAATTTGGTATTTGGGCTGTGTGTTCAAATTTCAGAAAATTAGTGGGCTGTGTGTTCACCTCGAATCTGGGCTGCGTGTTCAGTAAATTTGGTATTTGGGCTGTGTATTCAAATTTCAGAAAATTAGTGGGCTGTGTGTTCACCTCAAATCTGGGCTGCGTGTTCAGTAAATTTGGTATTTGGGCTGTGTGTTCAAATTTCAGAAAATTAGTGGGCTGTGTGTTCACTTCAAATCTGGGCTGCGTGTTCAGTAAATCAGAGTTTTGGGCTGCGTGTTCAATTCTTAATCAGTGGGCTGTGTGTTCACTTCAAATCTGGGCTGTGTGTTCAGTAAATCAGAGTTTTGGGCTGCGTGTTCAATTCTTAATCAGTGGGCTGTGTGTTCACTTCAAATCTGGGCTGTGTGTTCAGTACATCAGAGTTTAGGGCTGTGTGTTCTATTCTTAATCAGTGGGCTGCGTGTTCACTTCAAATCTGGGCTGCGTGTTCAGTAAATCAGAGTTTTAGGACTGTGTGTTCTACTCTTAATCAGTGGGCTGTGTGTTCACTTCAAATCTGGGCTGCGTGTTCAGTAAATCAGAGTTTTAGGACTGCGTGTTCTACTCTTAATCAGTGGGCTGTGTGTTCACTTCAAATCTGGGCTGCGTGTTCAGTAAATCTGAGTTAGGGCTGTGTGTTCTACTCTTAATCAGTGGGCTGTGTGTTCACTTCAAATCTGAGCTGCGTGTTCAGTACATCAGAGTTTAGGGCTGTGTGTTCTACTCTTAATCAGTGGGCTGTGTGTTCGCTTCAAATCTGGGCTGTGCGTTCAGAAAATCTGAGTTTTGGGACTGTGTGTTCTGCTCTTAGTCAGTATGTGCTGTGTGCTCATTTTCAACTTCGGGCTGTGTGTTCGGTGAATCAATGTTTGAGCCGTGTGTTCAATTCCTAACTAATGTGTACTGTGCGTTCACAATCATTTAATGAGCCGTGTGTTCACGAAATTCAAGTGGCTAAGTCACATGCTCAGGATGCAAGTACTATGTCGTAAGCTAAACTGTGTATCTAAGCATGGCAGGGGAATGAAATGCACGAAAAAGCAGAAAATAAAGTTAAATACCTCTGCATCGTGAGAGAGGTGCTGCTCTGGCTCCCGCAGAAGAAGATCCCCTGGTACCTGATCGTTGAATTCGGTGAAATGACGAAAAGCGGCCCGCGGAAGCCTATGTACTGCTGGGGCGTATCGATCGGGAACAAAAGGGCGGACCCTCGGAGGCAATGTCATAAAATCAAAATCGTCTCCGGCACCTGGAGGACCTCCACCGTGAGGGAAATGACCCGCCATGTCAAGAAATCTGCAAAGGGAAGCAAAAATGAGCGAAAATGAGCCAAAATTGGAAAAAGTCAACAAAAGTCAACTCTCGGGAAATGAAAAAGTCAACAAAAGTCAACTCCCGGGAAAATCTTCCAAATATTGAGACAAACTTATCTCAAGTGGTGAAAATGAGAAGAGAAGCCCCGGAATCAAAATTTAGTCGGTTCAAAATGCTTAACGCTAGAAGATTTTGCGAAAACAACTTGCGTGGAAGGCCGGAGGGCGCGTATAAAGTGCCAATCTGAAGGAGAAAATGGTCTAGGGAGCAAGGGAAGGAGTTTTCACAACTTTGGGTGTGATTTCGGATTGAATGGAGGTGTGTATATATAGAAATGGCCGAAATGACCAAAATGCCCCTGCTTTTGGCAGGTGGCCGGCCGGCCACCTTTTCTGGCTGGCCGGCCCCTCTACTTTTTTGCCCTGGCCGATGGCCTCTCCTAGGGAAATGGGCTGGCCGTTGGTGGTCCCCACCCCCTCCCCTACCTCTCTGCAAATTTTTGGGAAAATCGGAGTTCCCGGGACCCGAAAAAGTTCAAGAAAAGTGCACTTTCTGGCGCCGAATTGCTCCGCCGGAACTTCAACTACAGTTTCTGACATGTGCCTCATCATTATTCATCAAAATTAGAGTGTATCCTCTTTAAACATGTTGTGACCTCTCCGGGAGGTGAATCAGAGGCCGTGATCGGGTTGCCGTTGCCGAAATGCGCGTTTCCCAGCTCGTTGTTTCACAACAAACGGGCACCTTGGTTTATGCTCGTTTTGCATTGTTGTGCACGTAATTCGCATTCTCATGAACATTTTGCATTGTCATGCATGATTTCTTGGTGTACAATACTTCTGTGCTTGAGCATTGCGTTGTCACGCATTACCTTTTCTCGCATTGCGATGCATTCACTCACAGACACTGCGTGTGTCAAACTTTCGGAATCACAGGAATCACATCGAAAATATGTTGTTAGCATATTGTTCTTGTTGAATTTCTCTATTTTGCAGGCACGATATTGTATGTATGGTTCATTTGAGGCTGGTGCGACCAGACGAATCGCGCAGGTATCGTATCTTCTCCGTGTGAGACGCGACGAGAATTGAATGATTCTCCGCATTCCTAACTGCATGAAATGTAGTTGTTGCTTTGCATTCTTGCTTAAAACTGTTGCATCTATTTGTCAATACTTGCTTCATTACAGCTTGCTGCGCTTGCATGATCACCTGGCTCCGTGCCTATCATTTTGCCTTTTGCCCCCTTTGCCTGAGGGCACGCCTGCGGGCACACATCTCTGTTTATCTTGTATGATTGTCTAAGTCTTCGGCCTTGTCAAAAATGGGTTGTCTCTAGGCTTTGACATTCACTCCCGTCACTTGTGACTTCCGAGTTCTGTCAAAGAGGGGCAACTGTAGACACCCCATTTTTGACCGACCTTAAGACTCAGACGTCACCGGTTGAGCGCTCGGTGATGTTCCATACTGTGCTCGTTCAGAAGTCTCAGAGTCGCGGCCGTGCGCCCTGCCTCCGGACTTCCGAACTCTCTTCTGTGCCTTGTCTCGGTTTGCGAACCAGACTCGGTTTTTCTCTGTTTTCTTTCCTGAGGGAAGGGAGTGGTCCCGTAGACTATCTCCCAGTGGCCGTGAGCTACTTTTTGTGGCCGTAGGCCATTTTGCCCATTTCGGAGCCCGGTTCCCGGTTTTCGGAGCCGTCAGGCCGTGTGCCTCGGTTCGGGACCGCCCAACCATCTCCGATTTCTCCGGTTTTTGGCAAGTGCCTCTGTTTTATCATTGCGAGGAACCCTGGGGCCTTTGATGCCCACTTCGTGGCCGAACGTCACTTTCGATGCCTGCAGCCCATTTTCGGGACCCCGAATCGCGCGGTTTGGGCCCTGAGATTTCATTTTGCATCAATTTTTGTTCATTTTTGGCAGGTACCTCTGTTTTTTCATTCCGAGGGACACTGGGGTCTCTGGTACCCACTTCGTGGCCGAACGCCACTTTCGGTGCCTGCAGCCTATTTTCGGGACCCCGAACCTCGCGGTTTGGGCCCCGAGCATTCATTTTGCATTAGTTTTTGTTCAATTTTGGCAGGTACCTCTGTTTTAACATCAGGAAGATCACTGGAGGGTGGAAGGCCAGTAATTGTTCCAGAAAACCAGTTTCGCTCCTCCGGCGCCCGTTTTGCTCACTTCCGGGCCAATGTTGAACACCCTAGGGATATTTTCTTCGAGCCGGGACTACATATTTGTGATGAGGGCACATGGGAGGACCCTAAAAAGTACTGGTCGGCCAGTAATTGTTGTTTTCATTTTTGAGCCTCTTCTTCAAATGCAATGTTGTGACTCCTGTTTCAGTGTTGCCAAATTTCAACCTTGGAACCTTGTTCTACACACATGGGAGGACCCTAAAAAGTACTGGTCGGCCAGTAATTGTTGTTTTCATTTTTGAGCCTCTCCTTTAAATGCAATGTTGTGACCCCTGTTTCAGTGTTGCCAAATTTCAACCTTGGGGCCTTGTTCTACACACCTGGGAGGACACCAAAACATGGTGGTCGGCTAGCAATTCTTTACTTCTTTTTTTGGCCATGGCCGGCCGGCCAGGGGGAGTGGCTGGCCGACCAGTTGGGGTGGCCGGCCGGCCACCTTCAAGAAATCCACCTGGCCGGCCAGCTTTCTGCTTTTCACCTCTTTACAGCTGTCCAGCTGCTTTTCAAAATATCCCAGCTTTTCGGGGGATATTTAGGGAGGGAAAGCTTGGATGCATTTCCCTCCCCTTTTACACCCTTTTTGATCTATTTAAGGGGTTGGACAGCTCCTTCCCTAGGGTTACAAGATTTCACCTCAAGAGCTTCTCTTCCAAAACCTCCATTTTCATAGCCAAAAACCCTAAAAAGCTTCAAGTCCCTAGCTAATTCCTTCATCAACCCTAAGCCTCACCATCACCACCTCCATTTCAGCAGCAAAGGAGGGTTTTTCAAAGGCTAAGAAGCAACAAATTCAAGCCAAGAAGCATCCAAAGTTTGATCTTCAAGGGTAAGTCTCCATTTCCCTTTTTCTAGCATAATTTTGAGTCAATTCTTTACCCTACTTGATCTCAGTTTTGGGCTCCGACCCCTACTGATTTTAGGCTTATTTTGAGCCCCTCTACAACATTGTAGAAGGGCTCAACCTCATTTGAGAGCCCCATGATACACCTCTTTCAATATCACTCTTTATGCCATTATTTTGCATGCTTTATTTGGCTTATGAGTGATCCATTTTCGAGCCTGATGTAAACTGTTAGTAGGCTTATTTTGAGCCCCTCTTCAACATTGAAGAAGGGCTCAACCATGTTTGGCCTTTCTATCATGCACTTGCTTTGTAATTCTTCCAATTTACCGTAAAATTGCATGATTTATTCGGCCTATTTTTGATCTGTTTCCGAGCATGAAATATACTGTGATTGGGCCTATTTTGAGCCTCTCTTCAACATTGGAGAAGGGCTCAACCATGTTTGGCCCTTCTGTCATATACTTGTTTTGTAATTCTTCGATTTACCGTAAAATTGCATGTTTTGTTAGGCTTGCTTAGCTTCTGTTTTGAGCCTTCATCAGGCTTAGAAAGTGTCTTATTTTGGCCCATTCTTCATGTCTTGTTAAGGGTCCAAGGTTGATTGGTGCATGCTTTTGGTACCTTATGTTATGGCCTTTTTTTTGGCTTCATCTTGCATGCTATGTTTAGCCTATCTAAATACTGAATTGGGGAATGTCATCTCTTGTAAATGTGCATATTTTTGGCCCCTCTTTAATGTTGTAGAACTGTGTTTTTTAGTTTGGGCATTGTACATACCACTTGCTTTGTAATTCTCCTCTTTTCCCCCATTTTTGCAAGCTATTTTTGCCATGCTTGTGATCATTATTTGTCCATGCTTTGTACTGGAAAAATGCTAGTTTAGGGGCTGCCTTACTACTGTTTTACATGTCATGTCCATATTGTGCATGTTTAGTTGGGTTGAAGGCCATTTCGGGTGCTTTGCATTGCATTTCAGGCATCGGGTGTAATTTTGTCATAATTCGGGAGCTATTTGTGCATCATTTTAGCTGCTGAAATTTGCATTTTCCATATGCCATATATCGCATTTCATTCGCATGCCATTTCATGCCTTAGGGCCATCGCCTCGGTTTGCGTGCCCGTGTGCACGCATTTCGAGGCATCTCATTTTCATCTTCGGCATCTTATGTGAGTGCGGCTGAGGCCCTCTCATGTTAGTGTAAGCCCATTTTGCATTGTGTATGCTATTTTAGTCTCATTGCATTGCGTATGCCACTGCCTCGGTTTGCGTGCCCGTGTGCACGCATTTCGAGGCACTTCATGTTCATCCATCGGCCTCTTATGTGAGTGTGGCTGAAGTCCACTCGTGTTAGTGTAAGTCCAATTTGCATTTGGTATATCATTTCATGCCCATATGCCATGGACTCGGTTTGCGTGCCCGTGTGCACGCATTTCGAGGCATCTCATTTTTCATCTGCCGGCATCCTATGTGAGTGTGGCTGAGGCTCTCTCATGTTGGTATAAGCCCATCATTGTATTTCATATGTCATTCCGTATGTTATTTCCTCGGTTTGTGTGCCCGTGTGCACGCATTTCGAGACATCTCATTTTAGTCTCATTGTACATCATATTTCATGCCATTTCATGCTTCTATATCATTGCCTCGGTTTGTGTGCCCGTGTGCACGCATTTCGAGGCGCTTCATTTTCATCTCTCGGCATCTTATGTGAGTGCGGCTGAGGCCCTCTCATGTTAGTGTAAGCCCGACCTGCATTTTTCATGTCATTTGCATTGCGTATGCCACCGCTTCGGTTTGCGTGCCCGTGTGCACGCATTTCGGGGCACTTCTTTTTTATCCGACGGCATCTTATGTGAGTGCGGCTGAGGCTCTCTCATGTTAGTGTAAGCCCAATTTGCATTTTCATGCCATTTCATGCTTCTATATCATTGCCTCGGTTTGCGTGCCCGTGTGCACGTATTTTGAGGCACTTCTTTTTTATTCGACGGCAGCTTATGCGAGTGAGGCTGATGCCCTCTCATGTTAATGTAAGCCCAACTTGCATTCTGTATGCCATTTCATGTCTGTATGTCATTTTCTCGGTTTGCGTGCCCGTGGACACGTATTTCGAGGCATCTCATTTTAGTCTTATTGCATCTCATTTTCTATGTCATTTCACGCCTGTATGTCATCGCCTCGATTTGCGTGCCCGTGTGCACGCATTTCGAGGCATCTCATTTTCATGGCATTGTGCATGCTATATCATATGTTAGCTGCATTTCATGCATACCATGCATAGTGCATCGTGTTCGAGATAGGCGTTAGCCCGGGCACGGGAAACGAGGTGTGTTTCGCACTCCGAGTGGCGGAACGTGTCTCAATTCCCAAGTCACCGACACTCCGGATTACCCATGATGGAGTTAGGTTTTTGTTGTAACATTCATCTGCATTCATCTTATATTGAGTTGTGCAATCCGGCTCCTCGGCCATCATGCATCGAGATGCGTGATTGGTGGCACGAGGATCGAGGCATGCATATATTTGTGAAATACATTGCTATGCCCCTTTCCTGCTCTCTGTTGCAGCAAAATAAAGAGTTAGCAACTTTCCGGGATCCGGCATGCATTTCGAGAAACATTGCAAACAGAGGCGAATTGGGGCATCCCAGTGGATTTCCGCGCCAGGCAGCCTAACATGCATCATTCATCAGCAGCAAGGCAGTCCCTGGCTTGCATGCCGGTTTACAGCTTTCTTTAGTTAATTTGTAAATTAATTAGAAATCTGTAATATTTCGGACTGTATTATTTATTCTTTTATTCGGACTGTATTATTTATTCTTTTATTCGGACTGTATATTCATTCGGACCCTCTGCGCAAGGGCATAATTGTAATAAGTGTGGGTGAGTGTGACGTATGTCTTCCAACCCCACGTCTTTCTCCCTTTTATTTACCCGCTTATGATGGTTAGATATAGGGCATATTTCAATTAGTATACAGTATGACAGCATGTTTGCATCATTCATCTGTTTTGCACGCACCGGGCTCGGCGCATCATACAAACTGCATTTGTATTTCAATTCCAAATTGAATACGTGTTAGTTGTAGCATTCCATATGCCATGTTTAGAATAGCCGAGCCTGCTATAGTTGCATCTTTGCATGTGTTGCATTAAGCAATTCTGTGTATCTAGGATCACGCATGATTTCTAATGTAGTTTTTGTTTTGGCTTGGAGTACTCGGTGAGTTTTATGCTTTAGCATCCTTGCATGCGTGTGAGTGTTGCCATGTTAGCATGCTTGCCATGAGGCTATGTGCTTATGTGATATAACTGCCTTGAATGCCTGTGGGTGAAGGTTGGGTTATCTGAATTGGAATAATGCATTGATTGTTTGTTTTAAGCCCACTAGATTGTGGCAACACCATGTTTTCTAAGCCCACCTGAAGGTGGCAAAATCTGCATCTTAAGCCTACCTGCGGGTAGCAAACCATTTTTCAAACAAACAAACATGAAATATTTTGTTCCAATTCAGACGACTCACTCTATACTTGTATGCTGTGCGCATCACATAGTAACCTAGGCTAATAACCGGAATAAGAACATACAATGTTTTCAAAATAAGATATCATGGTTAGTAGAGGCCGGTCTTTGACCGGGCGAAGCGGGGGGTGCTCACGATGTGACCTTCCCCAATCGTACCCAAGTTCCCGAGCCGAGGCACCTTTGGTGATGACGGACACGTGGCCTTTGGCACCGAGTCAGGGTTTCCTAAATTTCCCATTTTAAAATATTTAGGTGGCGACTCTGTTATCTGGCAAAGCAGTCCATGTTTGGCACTTCTTTCAAAAAATCTGTTTTTCTCAAAACGATTTGCCGGATTTGGACTCTTTGGTTCAAGATTGAGAACCGTGACATTCGAGTCCGAACTGTAGCGAGGCCCCCCCCGCGGGCTTGTTACAGATAGACATTTCTTTTTGGGTCTTTTAGAAAATGATTTCCAATTTCTTAAATTAATGTGATAGTTTCGATGTGATTTCCATTAGTAAATTTTGTTTGTAAACAATAGCTGCTCTTCTCCATAATCATCTAAACATAATTAAAACTATACCCAAAAAAAATGTTTAAACATAAAAATACTTATTCTATTGCTGACATTTTTGAAAACAATAATAGTACGTGCTTACCAAATTTAGCTACCAAATTTAAGATATGGTCTTTAAGATATGGTCTACAAGGTACTCTAGTTCCAAGCTTGTATTGGTGGTTGCTTTTGAAATTTCCCAGCTGTTAGGTAGTAGTCTGCTGGTCTTTATTGTTGGTGTTTGGTTTGTTTTTTCGTTGGTTTCTCACCAACTCTGGGGGTGCTAGCAAATGATAGGATGTATTTTTTGGTGCCAACCTAATTAGGACGATTTAGCTCATTGTGATGCTTCTGCACCTCCCTTTCCTTTATTGATGTTTTTTTGTTTTGTACTGTATACTTATTTCTTACATCAATAAAGCTTTTCTTTGCCGATAAAAAATAAAAAATATTTAAGATATGGTCTGATGTATCACCAATACACTGGTGTCGTTTCATATATTATATCAATGCATTAGAAAATAGAACACATTTGATGTGTTTCAGCAATGATGCAGCTTGGTCCTAGGCTATTGTCCATGTATTGTTGTTATTCTCTATACATCAATACATGTCTTTCGCTGATAAAAAAATAACATATAAAAAGCATATAAGATGATATTCAAAATTTCACATTGAAATTTAAGGGTGAAATATACCTCTAGTCCCTGGCCCTCGTGTTATTTTCGTCCTAGTAATTTCAATTGGTTCGCCCTCGTGTTATTTTCGTCCTAGTAATTTCAATTGGTTCGATTTTAATTCTGATTTTTTTTACTTTGCCTCAAATTACTCCAATCGATTCCAATTGTTAATATCCTTTATGAAAAATGTGCACATGAGCGGCAAATGTAATACTTCTAGGGACAAAAATTTAACCTGATCAATTCATTGACTTAATGTTAACTAATTTAGTGATTATTTTTTATCAAAAACATTAAGGTGTTATCCATTGGACAAAGTTAATGCAAAATTTAAAAGCAAAATTTAAAATTGAGTCAATTAAAACTATAGGAATCAAAATGACATAAACGGCAAAATGTAAGACTACCAATGTAATTTGTTCCAATTTTCACAAAGATCATTACTGTTTTTTTCAAATTATAGGTCACCTTGAGTGCATGCATATTATGAAGTGATAAGAACAAATTGGGCACATAATTTGCATCAAAATAGGATATAATTTTTTTGTACATAGCATATTTAAGCAATAATCTCAGTTCTCCACTCTTTAGAACCACTCTTTAGAAGTGAAACCTTCCAAATGAGGAAAATTACATAAAATCAAGCTGAAAAAGCAACCAAAGTAGAAGCAAGATAAGGAAAAAGAAAACATATTTGGACATGTGATCATTACAATTACTGGTTTTACCAGTTCCGGACATTGCTATGCTTATCAAATATAGAAACCATATGAACAGAGAAATTCTTCCTTGATAGTCGAAAAATGCGGAGATAGAAATCCAGTGTTGTCGACCAATGGTGTCATGACATCGTATGTGGCGTCGTAATTGTCTGCTAAAAATGTTCTGTCCAAAAATTTCCAGAGGTTTCAGCAAACATTTCAGAAGGAGAGACCAAAGCTTGTGCAGTTTCCTTCTGTAGTGTCTATTGCCAAACAACGAAATTTAGTGGATAATGATGGTGGTGAGGATGGTAGCTTTCAAAGATTTGTTGAGTTGAAGGGTTTGTAGAAGAATTTTTAACTTCTGATTTTTTTTTGTCGATTGCTTTTGCATTTGGAATGATCACCGGAGCTCAGTTTTTTTCCTTGTGAGATGGAGACCTTGGCTCGAGCGTTTCTTGAGGTAGCTATGCCAATGGTTTTTAATGTCATTGTCTGTTCTTCCCGGTAGCTGTGCTGCGATTGCAGACCATCTGCAGATGGAGGAAATAATATGAGCTTTAAAGTCAATGCTTAACGAGTATGGAATGTTTTTGACTGCTTTTCGTATTAATAGTGTTTGTATTAAGCATAAATGAAGAGAAATTATATATTCATTCATGTTGATAATACTTGTTGAAT
This sequence comes from Camellia granthamiana, assembly GCA_036172215.1. Taxonomy (NCBI): domain Eukaryota; kingdom Viridiplantae; phylum Streptophyta; class Magnoliopsida; order Ericales; family Theaceae; genus Camellia; species Camellia granthamiana. The sequence continues at coordinate 64,203,340 of CM069907.1, forward strand.
TGCTCATGCCTTCATTTATTTTCTTTGTTTTCTCAAAGCGAGAAACCATTTGTATAGCTAGACATGTCTCAAGAGAAATATGCCAAATAGTGTGAGAAATTCTCCAATATATTATCATTCAATGGTAACAAATTTCCAGAATGACCTTGATCATAAGAAGAATTTATTGATTTGCTGGAATTGACATTGGTTCAAAAGAATGAAGAAGTGGAGCTGGAAGGCTATTCCTTTTTCAATTCTAAGGTCTATTTGGTACATCGGAAATAATGATCTCTTTCAACGGAGGCAGCATATCATGGGAGGCAATTGCTATCGAGGTTAGGGATTTAACCCGGGTGAAAAGTAAGGATGGGGGCAATATTTATTTATTTATTTATTTTTAAAATTTTGATCACCGAAAAAGAATTTCATTGATAAAATGAAAATAAATACATCATGGGAAGCCTGGTCGGAATTGCATCATAGCTTGAAGAAACATATCCCAACTATATGACCGCCTGTTCTCTATTACCATCATGTGCAGACCGGAGCTAGGATACTTACTCTATCAATGATTTTATTTACAACCTACCACAGGTTTTGTCCACCCAAATGATCTGGCCCTTGCTTCTTGCCTTTCTTTCTTTTTTATTGGGATTTAGGGTTGGCACTGCTAACCTTGTGGTGGTTTTTGCCTGCTGGTTGCACATGATTTGCTTGCTTTGTACATGACACCTTAGTGTATTGATGTATTGCGCATCTACTTCTTATACTCTTTTCATATATCAATAAAATCTCTTCACTTTGCCAATCAACAAATAAAATAAAATAAAATTATGAGCTTAACTTTGATATCCAACAAATTTGAGGTTTAAATTTTTGGTGAAGACAAAAAGGCTGTACATATATGTTAAAGAAATAATTTTGAATTGAAGAAGTTAAATATCATTCAAAAATTACCTATTCCCAAGTGATTCGTGTAAGTTGATAATTATTTCTTCTTCTTCCTTGCTAAAGTTCCCCCTTTTGATATTTGGCCGTAGATAATTCATCCATCGGAGTCTGCAACTCTTCCCACACCTTGATAGTCCTTAAAAACCAAAGTAAGTAGCTAAGGTGGCATTCATATGAAGAAAAAAAAAAAAAAAAAAAACCCTAGTTCAGATTTCTGATATCATATTTTATGTACTTCAATAAAACTTTAGGTTGTCTTCCCAAGTCAATGAACAACAGAAGAAGAAGAAGATTAAAAGAGTAATAACAAATTTGTGTGTATTAAGAGAGAGAGAGAGAGAGAGAGAGAGAGAGAGAGAACCACATGAGGACCTTTTTTCTATCTATTTTTGGTATTGTTTAGCTCTGATAATTTTTGAGTATTAAGTTTTTTCAGTTAATAGTTGATATATGTCACCTGCAAACTTGGGAAGTTGGCGCCAATTCCAACAGCCATATCTATTAATATAAGCCTTTAGCTTCCTATCTTCCTCTGGAGTCCATGTGCCCTTCTTCAATCCATTTTTGTCACTTTTGGGAGTCCTCACCATCTGTGTGTGTGTGTGTGGTTTGTGTGTGTGTGTGTGTGTGTGTTAAACTTACAATGAAAGTTGTATCAAAAAATTTCGAAGCATCAGCTATATATATATTCCATGACTTTGAAGACCAAAAACGTGTAACACGACAAGGCATTTAATATTTCACCACCAAGAAGTCCTATATTTCCAAATGAGGGACCCTATGAGAAGATAGACTATCCAGTGCTCCTTTCATCCTCCACTAGATACAATTTTTTTATATATTTTTTTAATAACCCAGAGTACGACTCATTTCAAATTATTAGATTAGACATATATGGAATCCTCATCTAATTAGATTAATGCCTCATTTAGGAACAGACTAATTTAGTAATTTTTTGATTATTTGATTAAAATATGAGCTAAAAAAAATTAATATGTTTGGGATGACTTTTTGACTTTTTACGAAAAGATATGCAAAAAGTAGAGAGAAAAGAGAATCTTTGACTTTTTGGTATGGGTTGTTGGCTTTTTAGCTAATTTAGTAATTTTTTGACTTTTTGACTAAACGGGATGGTTTCCAAACAAGATCTAAATACTCAAAATTGGAGATAATGAGATGCACCATTTCTCATGGTCGGGCAAAAAACAAGAATCTTGAGAACAAACCGTTGATGTTTGATGTAAGGCTTTGCCGTGATTCCTATTTAATAAAGATTCTTTTTTATTGATTAAAAAAAATAAAAATTAATTGAACCAAAGACGTAGAGATAGCAGCGATCTAAGATTTTTGAAGGCTACGAGTAAATATTAAAATAGACTTTATTTGATTAGACATTTAAAAACTTGAAATCATGGACAATAAAAAAAATAAAAAATTAACAACCTAAGTCGTCTATTGATTGAGCTATATCCGCGTACAGTTGATACCTTATTTTCTGCTTATAATTCCATGTCTTATCAACTCAACTACACCCTTGCATGCCGCTAGTGTTTTTATTTATTTATTTATTTATTTATATTTTTTTAAGCAATGCCATTAGTTATTAAAAGGTATTTGAAATAATCTAAATAAATATATATATATTTTATTTTTTTTTATAAAAAAATATGTTAAAAATAAAAAAATAATATAACCTAAAAAAATAAAAATATATAGAAGTGCATAGAAGATGTTAAATAATGCCTAAGTCTATCAAATGTAACATACGTTACTGCCAAGTAGCTTTTAAGGACGGAGATTAATGATATATATATATATATATATTTTTTTTTCTTTTTTTGATATGCATCATCATCATTAGACATCCTGTGACTTGGGCTTATTGGCCCATCATTATCAAAATGATAAGTCACTGGATTGGATTTAATGTCATTGGATCAATTCGTCAACATATTGGAGTGATAGTCACTCGATTGGATCTATTTATTAGGGAAAAGTTAGGTATCATGAAAATTTTATCATAAAAATGATCATAAAAAATTTATGATTCTTGAATTATCTTGATTAGTGTGTGGTGCTTTATTCTAAGTATAATCTAAGGGTCACAAAACTTTCATGATTATTTTCATAAATTTTTTATAATACCTAGTATTGCTGATTCATTAAGTCTCACTTGGTTTCTTGGCTGCATTTATTGTCAATGCCTGTTTTCAGCTATAGACTAATGTTAGGGATTTATATATTTAATTTATAAATTTATTTATAATAAAGTGATAAAAAAATTTAAACTCTAAATGATTAGAGAGTAATACTAGTGACTCACTGTTTACCACCTCAGAGACTCCTACTTACCACTCAGAAATTCTTAGGGGTGCAAATGCGTAGGCCTTTTGATTGAATTGAATGCAGGCGTGCCAAAACGTATGAACTTATATCAAAGAGTAGGAATGTTTGATTATTTCTGACTTGTAACGTAGAGAAATGACAGTGTGTGACTTAGATGAACTGTCACTGGTTCGAATTTTATCCCAATGAAGATGACTTTTACTAAATTTGTTAGGTGCTAAAGATGAGCTAAACTAGAATTGAACTTTCGTTGATTGACAAATGAAGTACAATTGACTAATCTAATTGAGCTAAGAAGCTAAGTTAAGTTACAACTATGAAATTATGATAGATAAAGCTATGAAGGGAAAGGTCATTGAATGATAGCACCCATTTTGTCCAATCCAAATACTGGCCTCTACTAACTTTTTATTTTATGATTTTAGTGGTTAATTAATTATACACATTCATTTTTAGCGTAAAACCATTAACTAATTTAAAACTATGTGATTTGAATAAAATGGACATCATTTATTTTAGATTAAAGGAATAAGGTTATATTTTTTAAACATAATAATTTTTCAATAAAAAGTGAATTTTATCAATCAATGACTATAAACCCAATCTAAAATAAATAATATTAAAAAAAAAAATTCAAAACAAACAACTTCGCATATTAACTTGGATTATTGAAAAGACAATGCAACTAAGAACACACAAGTGCTATGAAGATTAAAAAGACTTACCCGGGTGCCCACCTTCAGCGTCTTTCATGCAGTACATAAAATAAATATAACTTAGTATGTAACTAATCATACAAAAGATGATCCTAGGTCCGGTTTGAGGCTACTAAAATGATGAATATACACAATAGAGCTAATAACCAATAAAGAAAGGAAAATGTAAGAACTGAATGATGATTCAAATCGGGCCTAATACATGATTTCTATATGATTACATGGTCCTAAATATGTTGATCTAAGAAAAATGAATAAAACACGCGAGAAGAGGCAAGAAAGAGTAAAACCAACAGACTACATAATGAGATGATGAATGGATATCCTAACTATGATTAACTATTAAAATAAAGATCAATATAAGTACTGAAATACAAAAAAGAGAGGGTTTACCTACTGGTTTGATTAAATCGAAGAGCACGCGAAGAAAAACGCGAAGAGACTCAAGTTTCTTACTTGCAAGCTTCCCTCAAGCAAAGATTCTGATTATAATTCAAGTCTTTAGATGATTTTCAGAGTTTAGAGTTACTGTTTGGTGGGTTATTTTTGGAGCTAAGGCAATGGTGGGTGTAACGCCTCCAAAATGTAACAACAAAATGACGCATAATATATACCACATATGTGAAAAACTAATGAGGTAATAGTCTTTCATTTATTCTCTGGTAGACATTACAAAAGGTACCACATGCATTATACATCCATAAATCTTAGATTCTGAATCTATAGCATGTTACACATAGCGATATACAAAAAATAAAAGGAATTTCGGATAAATTCATACCTTAATAGCTACAAATTTCCAAGATAATACTTGGTTATAACAAAAGTGGGTCAAGCCCAAAACAAATAAAAATCTCGAGATTTGTACAAAAAATATTTACAATAAAAGAAAAACAAATGAGCCTTCAGCTCTACGATCCTCCCAACCTAAGTTCTTGGCGGAGGTATACCATCAGCACCTGAAAGTTGGTTTCCATATAGGGTAAGCTAAAGCCTAGTGGAGAATGCCTTAACACACTATATGATGCTTAACAAAGTCATATGGTGAATGCATATTGTAGCTGGTTTTTCGCGCTTCTCAGAGGGGTTTAGTCTCCTCGAATGTAATTCTCAACAATTTGGACTCCCGTGGTTCTGAATTTGGTTTCACGTATGCAATGTAAAACAAAAGAAAATGAGATTCCAAATCTGGCAAATCCTAGAAAAATCCTCTAATTGCAAAAGATGACTAAAATGGACTGCATTGTCAGATTTTAGAGTCGCTACCTAATATTTTTTGGGAGAATTAGGAAATCTGTGACTTGTGCCAAAGGCCACTTGTCTGTCATAACCAAAGTTGTCTCGGTTTAGGAACTTAAGTATGAGAGAGGAAGGTCATGAATTGAGCACCCCACTCACCCGATCAAAGATCGGCCTCTACTAAATCATGATCTAAATTTTATAGACATTATATGCTCATATTCTGATTTATTAATATGCTAATATTATTATGTGAGGCAAACAAGTATAGACCGCGTCATTTAATTTGAAATGTTTTGATTTCATGCTTTTTGAAAGAGTTTTCATTATGTGCAACTCAAAGGAAAAATGAGCTCATATTTACAACAATCTAAGTCATTCCAACTTAAGCAAAATAGCCTCTATCGACAGACATTCATTGAGATATTTCAAATAAGCAAATAGCCTCATGGTAATATGTTTGACATGGCAATACACACATATATGATATGCTAAAGTAAAAAACCTCACCTAGTACTCAACCACGGTAAGCCAAGGAAACGAAGATAATTCAGAAAAATGTATGATCCTAGTATGAAAAATGCACATGACTAATGCAACACTTACAAAATGCAATTACTAGATTCGGCTACTAACATGACATGTGAAACAACTCAAAGCATGAGGTAGCATACATAATCATGTAGGAAATGATAACATCATCAAGTATGATGAGCCGGACCTTAATGCATGCAAAAATGGATGTGAGGCATGGGAATGGTAAAGGAAAACATGATGCTATAAACAATGATGATAAGCATGTAAATAAAAGGAAGAAATAAATGGGGGTTGGAAGACATACATCAAGTGTTACAAATTTGCTCTCTTACAAGAAGGTCCGAATGTCCTAATTAACTACTTATTACATCATCGAATGAATAATTACCTAATTATCACATTTACAGATATTATAGAAATAATAAATAAAAAAATAAAAAAAAGGACAAGGACCACATGCGTGCAAATGAGAACATCCTCCATAAACTGCTCTGTTTGCCTTTGGAAGAATTGCTTTGTTTTACCCTCGGCCACTGCTATGTTTTGCCAAAAACAGTACACTGTTTGTCCACTTTGAGGCCCGACCGTTCTAAAATGAGGCCTGACCAAGTCTAATAAAAGACGGCCGTTGTAGACATCTCATTTTTGACCACCTTTAAGACTTTGGCGCTTCATTCCAAACATCCGATGATGAAAGTTACACTATGTAATCTTTTGAATTCTCAGTGAAGAAATTCGGATTCAAGCTCTGATCCCAAAACTTACGCCCCATTTTGGCCAAACTATTTTAGATCTTAAAACCCTCATTTCAAAATATTTTTTCAAATATTTCTACAATGTTCCGAGGCTCGCATTTCGATTAAAATATTCCACTTTTTGGTAAACCAAGTAAGGACAAAGTGGAAATAGATGGAAGGGAGGTAAACTCTTTGAAAAAATATTTAAAAACATCTTATTTATAGGTTTGGAATTGAAGGAAATAGGAGGGGTTGAAAGAAAACTAGTCGGGGGAATAGGTTGAGCATCAAACCGTTACGAAAGAAATGAATAACCTTCACTAAATTAGGCATATCTCTTTGTACACTTAGAATTTAGATATGTGGCTACTCCCATTGGAAAGTAGACTTCTAGAGATTCAATTTCGACTCAAGAATCACCTAAAACCGAGTTCGGATGAGGGAGATATCCCCGTTTGAAGTTGGGCCTAAAAACAACTTTTTTGACCTGGCCGAGTTTGTTAGATGCAACTGTGGCTTGTTTAGACCTAGCCGGGTTTCAATGAAAAATAGTCCATTTGTGCCTTTTAGACCCGGCCTTTCATTTTTGGGCCTGACCGTGTGTTTTGGGACCTGGCCGGGTCTCATTAGTGCCAAACAGAACAGTTGGCAAGAATTGGACAGCTGGCTTTGTTTAAAGATATTTTTGACCAAATTGGCTCAAATTCTATAAATAGACCCCTTGTATTCAGAATTAAAGGTTAGAAGATTTTCCTAAGGGTTTTGAAGGATATTGAGAGCTAAAACCATCTTCCTTACTCCTTTGATCTTCAAATCTTCTTGAACAATACATACACAATACATATACCATTGGAGCTTATTCTTGAAGCTTTTGGTTGAAGTTTCAAACCATATTTCATAAACTTGAGGGTGTTTGGAATCAAGTTTGATCAACAACCAAAACTTTCTCTCTTCAATAGGTATAAACTTGTCACCTTTTTCCTTGCTTTCATTTCAATCTTTTTCTTGTGTTTTCCTACTATTTTGGATCCATTCCAAGTGTTGGAACTTGGGGTTGAAGAGATACCAAAGGTAGAGAGGCTTAACATCTTTTTTTACACCTTATCCCATAGCTCATACCCTTTGTTTTTGCACTATTTTCTTTGGTTTTCATACTGATTTTCAGAGCTTAAAAAAACTGGAAAACATGGTTTAGATGTCCCAAAAGTGGAGGGGTTAGCCACACCTCCTTAGTCTTGCTTACTAGTTTTGTATCTCTTTGTTTTTGCCTATCTTTTGTGCTCTTTTAACATGGTTTTAGCCACTGTTTTTGGACTGTTTTGGGGCTGGAATATGTGATTTAAAATTCCAAAAAGTAGAGGGGTTAGCCACCCCTCCTTAGGCGTTGTTCCATAACTTTTTCTCTACACTTTTTACTTACCTTCTCTTGCTTTTACCCTTTTTTGGGGGGGGGGGGGGGTATTTGTGGGCTGTTTTAATGTCTTTTAAATTTATGCTTTGAATACTTTTCTTGTTGTGTTGTACATCCTTATGGCTTCGGTTGTTTAGGCCTTAGACATCGAGTCATTCGAGTCGATAACTTTCTTTACTTAGTTTCTATGTAAAGAGTTCCATTTTGGTAATAATCAACTTTGCATAATCATTTTTGCGCCCTCTCTCCTTTCTTGGATTTCTTTGTTTGAGAGTCATTTCAAGCGATTGATTGTTATTCGAGGCATGAGAAAGAGACCTTCTATGCTCAATGGCTTAATCTCTTCGGAGGTTCATTGTCAAGGCATAGGCTCTCTTTCATGCTAAGGATCACTTCTCATTTGACATTTCTCTTCATTTAGTGGACTTAAATCTCATTATCGGACTAAGTGATTAAAGAATGGAAAGGTAAGTAAAAAAGGACTAATAAAATTAGCTTAAAATCAATGAAACCGACAGAAAGAATATGAATAAAATTAGTTAGATTCGATCGGACGCTATGCTGAGTCCATCGCGTCAAGAGTCATCATCTATTAATTCATGATATTTTGATAAATTTTGAGGCGTGTCTACCTCTATCTTTGAGCTAACTTTATGATAAGAGGGAGGGGTGGTTGTCTTTCATTGCATTTATTAACTTTTTTGTCCAAACGAGCTCAAAATCATCAAGCAATCAACTTGTTACCATTGATGGTTTCGGAACCAAATTCGTTATTCTCTTGAGTTTCCCTATGACAGAGAAGAGTAGAAGGGACAAACAGGGCTTAGAAAGGCTCTGTCTGCACTGTTTTCACCTCAAAGCACAAAAATATTTTTCTACATGAAAATAGGGCACGACCGGTCTAGTTTGGACCAGACTGGGCCTCATTGGAGGCCGACCGGGCTTTAATGTTTGGTAAGCAGGGTACTTTTGGCAGAAACAGGGGCAGTGGCTAAGGGTGAAACAGAGCAATTACGCAGAGGGCAAACATAGTAGTTTCTACAAATGACCTCCATTGACGTTCATACGATCCTTGTGCATTTTCATATATACATTAATGTTCTAGTATTAATGTTCATATTATTGTTGTAATTATTGTTGTAATTATTAGTGTAATTATTATTGTTTGTTATATTGTTGTAACTATTATTATAATGTCTTGTTGTAATAAATTAGATAGTTAATTAGCTATTCATTATTCATTCGGTATTGTAATAGCTAGTAATTAATTTGGACACTTGGACATTTGGACCTTCATGCACGAGGACAAATATGTAATAATGTGTGTATGTCTTCCAACCCCTATTTATTTCTCCATTTTATTTATTCACTTATAATGGTAGCATCATGTTTTACACTTTTCATATCATTACCCTGTTTAACATATCTATTTTTGAATGCATAAAGGTTCGGTTTATCATACTAATCAAATGTTAATTTCCTTCCTTACTCAAATATGTGATTTATCGCATGCCTTGAATTGACTTACATGCCATGTTAAATAAACCTAATCTAGTAATTGCATTTTGTATGTGTTGCATTAGCCATTTGTATTGTTAGGATCATGCATTTTTTCTAACTATTTTATTTCTTTTGGCTTGCATCGGTTGAGTACTAGGTGAGCGTTTTCGCTTTAGCATATTGCATGTGTGTGATTGTTGCCATGTCAAGCATGATTTCCATGAGGCTAAGTGCTTAGTTCATATATCTCTTGAATGCCTGTGGATGAAGGCTATTTGCTTAAATTGGGATGATTTGATTAATGTACATATGAGATCACTTTTTTAAGTGGTACATATTCAAACACTTTTTAAAACAAACATGAAATCGAAGCGTTGCAACTTTTGTGAACTAGTCTATATTTGTTTGACAATACATAGCAAAGATAGCATAATAATTCAAAACAAGAGCATATAATGTAAATAAGAATCACATCATGATTAATAGAGGCCGATCTTTGATCGGGTGAGTGAGGTGCTCAATTAATGACCTTTCCCTCTCATACTTAAGTTCCCGAGCCGAGACACTTTGGTGATGACGGACTATTGGCCTTCGGCATGAGTCATGGGTTTCCTAAATTTTTCAAAAATATTTAGGTAGCGACTCTGTAATCTGGAAAAGCGGTCCAATTTTGACATTTTTGATTCAAAATCAATTTTCCCAAAAGATTTTCTAGATTTGGACTCATTTGTGTTTGTTTATTTCACATGGCACCTGTGAAATCAGATTCAGAACCACGGGAGTCCAAGCTGTAGGGCTAATCGTATCCAAAAGAAGCACAAAAAGCAAGTTACAGCTGTGCTTCAATTTCAACCAAGAAAAACTTGTTTTGTGCAGTGAGGCAATAATAGTGCAGGCAGAGTGTTTCCAAAAGATGTTTGTCATTTCTACTCTTTCTATCATGAAGATACTCAAGGGAGAGGTAGATTTGCGAACATGGAGAATACCATGGGGCTATACATATGCATGACATTTACCAAAACGTTACACTTTTCTCTTTAAAAACAATGCAATGCCATGATTATACATCAATTCGCAAAATAATACTTTCTAAATTAAAAAACAGGGTAGTGGATACACAATACTGGGAATCTCTAGATACGTGTCTGCTAGTAGGCTATACAAGTACTATCAAAGCTATTTTACCGGTACTAATCGAAAAGATCGGCACCTAACTGTGTGGGTTCCTCATGTATCTCCTCGGTACTACTCTGTTTGCGAACATGGAGAATACCATAGGGCTATAGGTTCTGGGAGCACTGGTACACCTCCCGTGGGTGGTGGAGTATGACTAGGGTGGTGCCAGCCTGGCTGTAATGCCCCAACCCTTCACATGTCATCGATATTGTCCACTTTCGGCCATGCCCGCAAGGATTTGTTCTTTCCAATGGGTCACCTATCCCAGAACTACTGTAGCCTAAGAAAACTTAACTGGGGAGTTCTGCTAGGGATTTCACCACCAAGGAAAAAGCTTTAATCCTATATAAGGGTCCAGGTTTTTATTTTTATAACCCAGGAACTCCCCCCTCCATTCCCGATGTGGGACACTGGGACCTTATAATCCACATTCCTTAGGGCTATATGTCCCCGTGCAGTAGCCTGCCAGCTCACAAGCCCGTCCATATGCACCAAGAGACACTAGGGGCCCATACTCGGTACTCCAGAGAGTCGGCTTTGATACCATTTGTAACGCTCCAACCCTTCACATGTCATTGATATTGTCCGCTTTGGGCCATGCCTGCACGGATTTATTCTTTCCAATGGGTCACCCATCCCAGAACTACTCTAGCCTAAGCACGCTTAACTGGGGAGTTTTGCTAGGGATTTCACCACCCGAGAAAAGGCCTCGATTCTAGATAAGGGTCTAGATTTTTACTTTTATATCCTAGGAACTCCCCTTCTATTCTTGATGTGGGACACCGGGACCTTACATTGGCCACCCTCTATTACTATAAGAGTTCAGTATCCCGCCGAAAGGCAGACTCACTTGGCGAATATTGGAAAGTCTGGGAGGTACACCTTACACTTTCTTTTCAATTCTGTTATTAACCATGCTTTTTGCTTTGCACTTTCTGTTTGTATATGCTTCCTTTGCGCACTTGATTCACAAACTTGTTTTCCTTTTGCAGTTGTGGGTTTACACCTATTTCACATTTATTGCCCCCGTTCCAGTGTGGTCCCTTGAGTTGTCTGTGTCCCACTCTGGGTATTATAACTCCAGACTCAAGTGCCGGAGACGTGCGGATCATGACTGTACTTATTTTTTGCCACTTTTTCGATATGGTCACCGCTGAGAGGGAAACAGAATCTCACACTAATCTTTGTCTTTTCCTACTTTTCGTACTGTTCAACCCCTATATTCCAATATATGATATCTGACTTGCATTCTCTATCTACAGATTGAGTGGCACCCTTGGCTGGGCATCTCCTAAGCATTGAGGGTGACCTATGCTGCTGCAGGGGATGCCTTTGCCATGTGGATTTTGTTTGAGGGTCCTTTAGATAGGGCTTATTTCTTGGGTGAGAGATTGACCCATCAGACGCGGGGCCGAATTGATCTTGACATTCCATGTCTCCCTTCTCCGGGCATGAAGATTGCCGATGATATTCACGATGGACACATGATTGACCACCTTATGTTTGGAGAGGACAACAAGCTATAGCATGAAGCTGGTGACTTTGTCGCATTCTTGCAGATTCGTGTGATGGCTCTATGCAGCTTGCTTTTTGTGTTCCTTTCGGATACAACTTGCCTTACAGTTCGAACTCCCGTGGTTCTGAATCTGATTTCACAAGTGCAATGTGAAATAGATAAACACGAATGAGTCTAAATCCTGCAATCTTTTAGAAAATCAATGTTTGAATCAAATTCCAAAATAGATTGTCCTTACCAGATTACAAAGTTGCCACCTAAATATTTTTTGGAAAATTTAGGAAACCCGTGACTCATGCCAAGGCCATTAGTCTGTCATCACCATAGTGTCTTGGCTTGGGAAATTAGGTATGTGAGGGGAATGTCATAAATTGAGCACCCCCCGTGCCTGATCAAAGATCGGCCTCTACTAATCATGATGTGATTTTTATGTACATTATATGCTCTTGTTCCGATTATTTAGGCTAATATTACTATGTGTTGCACGCAATTATAGACTAATTTGTAAAAGTTGGAACGCTTTGATTTTATGTTTGTTTGAAAACTAGTTCGAATACGTGTCACTTGAAAAGGTGAGTTTGTATGTACATACCAATTTAAGCAATTAGCCTTCATGCATAGGCATTCAAACAGGTATATCATTTAATCAAATAGCCTCATGGAAAGCATGCTTGATATGGCAATAATCACATATATACGGTATGCTAAAACAATAAGTGCTCACCTAATACTCCAAGGTAAGCCAAATAAAGAAAAATGATTAGAAAATATGCATGTTCCTAAAAAATGCAATGTGACTAATACAACGTCACACATTTATGCAATTTTTATAGGCTTGGCTATGAGCAAGGTATATGATCCACTTCAAGACATGTGATAAACCACGTTTTCAAACAATGAATTGAAATTAACATTGGTTAGTATGATGAGCCGAACCCAAATGTACATGAAACAAGTGTATGCAAACATGGGAATGCTAAGTAAATATGATGCTCTATGCTACCATCATAAGCGGATAAATAAAAAAGAGAAAGAAATAGGGGTTGGAAGACATACACCATTATTACATATTTTTCCCTCATGCAGGAGGGTGCGAATAAATGTCCGAGTGTCCAAATTAAACTAATTGTTACAACACCAAACGAATAAATTGAGCTAAACCAACTATAGAGACCCTAATTTTTGTGATTACCATTAAATCTCTAACTTTGAGTTTATTTCAATAAAGTCCTTGAATTTTCGCTTAATTGCATTTTAAACCCTAGAATCAGGAAGTATCGTAGATTAATTCGAGTAAACCCTAATCGATCTCGCAGATTAATAATCACCTTTAAAACCATATTATTAATTGTTAGACCCTATCATTATATATTAAATCACTCTAAAATCTTAATTCCCGGTAATGGCGTTTTTGCTCAATTTCTCGCCTTTGTTTGCGCTTTAATTTAACGGGACCCAAATTTATTATTCTAAATATTTTCTAATGTTAATATATTGTATACTAAATATCAAGGTTTCATAAATTTAGACTTGGTCCCTATATACTTCTAGTTTATTTCATTCCAACCCTTAATTGTAATATTTTATTAATTAATGTACTTGTGCCTATTATATTATGTTTATAAATACAAATATCTTATATATATATATATATATATTTCTTGGAGCCCAAGTAGCTAGTCATGTGAGGGTTGAAATGGCCTTGATGGCATTGATGGCAACTTTGACAAATTACACCTATAAAACTTGGCCCCTGAGAAACCTCCCAATCCTTCTCGATATATATATATGCACACTTCTTCCCCCTCATTTTACACATTTTCAGCCATGCACTAGAGGAGTGAGAGAGAGTGATCTTGGAAAAAAAGGGAGAGGGAGAGAGAGAGAGAGAGAGAGAGAGAGAGAGAAGAGAAGAAGAAAAAGAAGAATTGTGTTGAGTTTTGTACAACAAAGATAAACCTATATCACCTCTTCTCTCAAGTTCTTTTACCACTTATTTTTTCCCTCCTAATACATGCTCTTTATATATATATATATATATATGTTGTAGTCTAGGCCTCCACTATTGTATACATGTGTATTAATCAAGAAATGGTGTGTTTCTCTTTCTTTCCTAAATTTCCAATAGCAAATCTTTTCCCTCTCTCGAATTTATTTTCCTATCAAAACTCCATAAACTCAAAATCTATTTCTATGGTGTAATATTTGGTATGTATAGAGTATGTGATAATTTTGGTAGGACCTAAGGATGTATTTTTATAACCTAAACAATTTTTTTAAGTTTGATACTCACAGAACTAGAAAAACAGTCAACTTTCTCTATTTTTACAAAATTTCAGAAAAATAATTTTGAGTCCAATTTTATGTCAAAATCTTAATCTTGGTGTTATATTTTAACTAAAATTTGTTTGAACTCAAGAGAGTGAGGGGTTCGAGAGAAAAACTGATTTGCGTAACTGTCAACGAATCTGGACAGATCTTCGTAATTATGAATTATCTTAAAATCTAAAATATGTATCCTACTTTTGTAAATTGAGTTTGAAACTAGACTCGCTTATCTACAAACTCACATGAGGCCAGATACTTAGGACCAATAAAAGTATTTTTTTCATAATTATTATCAAACTACTTCAAATCTGGAAATCTGAAAATTTGTGTTAATATGCTCTTATTTGGTTTGCAACTCTTATATTCTATGTTTCTTGAATGTTTTAGTCTCGATATGTAATCTATGATAAATTATGAATTTGCTTTACCATGAATAAATTACTTGTTGTTTAGTTTGGATTCGTAATTATACTGACCATGCTTTGCTATAACTGAGAACATAATGCACTTAATAAAGGAGAAATCAAATGGGATGGTAATGAGTTGCGATCATTGTATTAAATTTTATGAGATAATGAACGATGGATTCAAAAGTATGATATAGTGGAATGTATCCCATTTTTGTGAAGTCTTGCGCAAGTATGTTTTCGAACCCTAACATGGCACGGGAGGTATTCTGGCTGCTTAACGGAAATGAGAGGCATAAGGGTGGCAGTGAGGGTCTCACATAGGAAGAGTATCCCTGGAAGCCCATTTCCTTGGGGCAGACCATGACGTCACCACTCGGGTATGTAACCTAGGTGCGTGGGCATTATTGGTAATTGTGCAGTAAGCAACGCACTGGTGGTTATTCGGTAAGCGACGCATTGGTATTGTATTAACCAAGGGGGAGTCAGAATTGCCTGTGGCCAGTGGT
Source organism: Camellia granthamiana (assembly GCA_036172215.1). Taxonomy (NCBI): domain Eukaryota; kingdom Viridiplantae; phylum Streptophyta; class Magnoliopsida; order Ericales; family Theaceae; genus Camellia; species Camellia granthamiana. The sequence goes on from CM069907.1 coordinate 64,218,695, forward strand.
AGTGGTTGGGTAGGAACGACATTCCGCGGGGAGTTGCCTAGAACTAATTAAAATTGACTATTATTCATGAGAACTGAAATTTAATTATAAGCTCTGCTTAATTATTGCTTATGCTGTATGTTATGATCACACCATTATGTTACTTGTGTATTTGGAATGGGAAAAGGGTCGGGGTGTGTGTGTTTACTCGGCATTCCAAGCTCATGGCGTTTTCTGCCAGGTGAAGGCGAGTTTTACACTGAGAACAGAATCCCTAAAAGCTTTGCGGAACCATGGCTACCTTAGAGATTGGATTTTATATTTCTTGTATTTTGGGTAATCTTTTTGTATCAAGGAACTGATCTGTATTTAAAGACTTAAAAGATTTTATCTGTAATTATTATTAATATTTTTTTTGTGTAATTATCTGTAATTTTGCTTAAAAATGATGTGTATCCGCTAGTTAAACCCCGATGTATCGTTGTATTATATTATCAAAATTACAGGGTTAAAACAAATAATAAATGAATAGCTAAACTATCTAATTTATTACAACAAAGGCATTATGATAATGAGCAATAAACTAGCAATCGAGGTTAACTAGCTATGCAATTACAAATAAACAACACTAATAACTACAACAATAACTAATTATAACAATAATAATTATTTATAAAAATAATTATTACAAAATATAAGCAACAATGAGGCATAATGTTCGCATGCACAGTGCCTAAAAGCTGCTTTGTCTGCCCAGATTGCTCTACCTCAACCTCAGCTACTGCCTTTTATTTCTTCCAAAAGTTCACTGCTTGCTAAACATTGGGAACCGGCCGGCACTCAACGAAGTACGGCCGGGCCAAAAAAGTGCCGGCCGGCACTAAATTCTATGCCAAAAAATGTTTTGTGCACTGAGGTGAGAACAATGCAAACTTAGCCTTTCTAGACCCTATTTGTCCTTTCTGCTCTTCTCTGTCATGGGAAACTCAAGAGAATAACAATTTCGAGTCCGAAACCACCAATAAGCGTACTTTGATGGCTTGATGATTTTGACCACATTTGGACAAAATTGAATAAATGCAATGGAAAACCACCCCTCCTTTTTATCATGAAGGCTCAAAGAGGAGAGTAGACACGCACCAAATCTTATCAACATATCATGGATTGATACGTGACAAGCTTTGAAAAGATGAACTCGGCATAACGTCTGGACGAATCCTACCAATCTAATTCATTTTCTTTATATCGGTTTCATTGATTTTAAGCAATTTTATTAGTCCTTTCCATTCTTTAATCAATTTGTCCAAAGTGATGGTTAAGTCCACTAAATGCGAAGAAATGTTAAACGAGAAGTGATTCATAACATGAAAGGGAGACTACGCCTTGACGATGAACCTCCATAGAGATTAAACCATTGAGCATAGGTCTCTTTTCGATGCCTTGAATAACCATCAATCATTTGAAATAACTCTCAAACGAAAGAAAGAAAAAGACAAAAGGGGGGAGGGTGTATAAATGATTATGCGAGATTGATTATTAAAATGAGACTTCTCCTATGAAAACTAAGTAAATAAAGTTATCAACTCAAATGACTCGGTGTCTAAGGCCTAAACAACTGAAGCCATGAGAACTTACAACACAACAAGTATGATATTCAAAGCATAAACTATTTAAATGACTTAAACAGCCCATAACAACCCCTAAAATGTAATAAAAAAAGTAGCTAAAAGTAAGAGAAAGTAAGTAAAAAGAGTAGAGAAAAAGTTATGGAACAAAGCCTAAGGAGGGGTGGTTAACCCCTCTACTTTTTGCAATTTTAAATCATATATTTCAGCCCCAAAACAGTCCAAGAACAGTCCGAGAACAGCCCAAAAACAGTGGCTAAAAGTGTGTTTAAAGAACACAAAAGGATAGACAAAAGCAAGTAAGCAAAATCAAGGAGAGGTGGCTAACCCCTCAACTTTTGAGACTTTTAAACCATGTTTTTCAGCCTTTTTAAACTCTGAAAATCAGTGTAAAAACCGAAGAAAAGAGTGCAAAAACAAAGGGTATGAGCTGTGGGATAAGGTCCAAGAAAGGGTGTTAAGCCTTTCTACCTTTGGTAGCTCTTCAACCCTAAGTTCTAACAGTTGGAATGAATCTAAAACAGTAGGAAAACACAAGAAAAAAAATAGAAAAAGATTGAAATGAAAGCAAGGAAAAAGGTGACAAGCTTATACCTCTTGAAGAGAGCAAGCTTTGGTTATTGATTAAACTTGATTCCAAACATCCTCAAGTTTATGAAACATGGTTTGAAACTCTAGCAAAAAGCTTCAAAAACAAGCTCTAATGGTGTATATATTGTGTATGTATAACTAAAGAAGGTTTGAGGATGAAGAAAGGTGTTGAAGATGAAAAGGGGCATTTTAGTTCTTCAAAGCTTTTGGAAAATTTGCTAACCTTAAAATTTGAATGCGGGGGGTCTATTTATAGAATTTGAGCCAATTTGGTCGTAAATATTTTCAAACAAAGCCAGTTGTCTAATTCCCGCCAGCTGTCTATTTGGCGCCATTGAGAGCCGGCCGGCCCCAAAAATAGACGGCCGGACCCAAAAATGAAAGGCAACATTCACATGGCAACATTCACACGCATGTGATATGCTAAAGCATAAATACTTACATCGTACTCCGTGCCAAAACAATAAACTAGTTAGCAAACATGCATGCCCTAGTTCATGTTAAAGTGGCTAATGCAACACAAGCAAGGGTGTGATCTAGACAGGCTCGGCTATCCTAAACATGGCATGCGAAATGCTACAAGTAACAAGTATTCAATTTGGAAATTGAAATACAATGTAGTTAGCGTGATGTACCGAGCCCGGTGCATGTAAGACGAATGTATGGATGCACGCATGCTGTCATACTGTATGCTATTTTAAATATGCCCTAATCTACCATCGTAAGCAGGTAAATAAAAGGGAAGAAAGAGGTGGGGGTTGGAAGACATGCACACCACTCACCCACACTTATTACAGATTTGTCCTCGCCCGGAGGGACTAAATAAATATTACAGATTAATTAACTACGAAAGCTAATTAAATATTACAAATTGCCTAATCAGTTAACAAACTAATTAAACTAGGAAAAGCAGTAAACCGCCTCGGGAGGAGGGCCAGGTACAGCGCATGCTCGGGTCCCGCTCGGAAGTGCACGGCCATGCATAGTCTGCCTCTGTTTTCCCTGCTCTTCCTCTCTGAAGACTGCCAAAGTCTCAAGGATGCCTCTCTGGATACTGGGAATCACCACCGGCTGAGTAGGATTACCACCGGCAGTGAGTTGTGGTCACCGGCACAAAATGAACCCATCGGCTGATAACTTACTGCCGGCCGGCAGAAAATGTTGCCGGTCGGCAAAAAATGCCTGCAGAACCTGCAACTCACAGCAGCAGAGGGCAAAACTTGCATGGCAATACAATTCAAGCAATGTATGCACCAATCATGTCCCCTATCATGTTTGTGACTCAAAGGGGCATGTGTCTCGATTCTCGGACCACCAATCACGCATTTCCATGCATGATGGCCCAAAGAATCAAGTGTGCAACTTTCATGTCAAATGAAATGCAAACCAAACAAACAAACCAAGGCCCAATTCCTATCACCAAGTCAAGGAACAAGGCATGTATGCAAGATGCATTGCAACCTAATCATGTTAGCTAGGGATGCAACATGAGCATGTGAACAAACAATGCACACTAGGCATGCAACCTATGCAAGCAAACTTACGAGTCATGGGGCAAGGCAAACCAATGAAAAGATGGACTTAAACATGATCTAGGCAACTCTAATTAGGCCTAAAATCAGTGGCCAAAACCAAGGAAATGAAGGCCAAAATGCACACACATATGCATGCAATCATGGTCCAACACCTTAAGCATAACCAAGGCAACTCTTAAGCACACTTAAAGAGACCAAACAATAGACAATTAGCATGCAACACAAGCTCTGAAATTGCACAAAATAGAGGTGCCAAACCAACTAATTCAAGCAAGCAAAGCATGCAAATGGCCCAAGTACTTGAGGCAAGCCAAGAGGCTTAAACCAAGGTCAAACCCACCAAGCCTCACAAGGCTACAGGGACTCAAAACAGGTCAAAGGCAGACCTAAACAACACCCGAGGAACACCTAGATGGCATCTAAATGGCTTGAATTCAAAAGCATGCACACATGCACTTTCAAGGAGCATACAACACAAGCTCATAAGGCGTTAAAGAGGCATGCCAGGCAAGCATACAAACATGTTAAAGGGACTGAAATAACATGAAAAATGACTCCAATCCACTAAATCAAAGCAAACAAAGCATGCTATACACTTACATACTTAAGGCCAACAAGCCCAAAAATGCGAAGAGGCTATATAATGCATGCTAGGGTCGACTCAAACAACCTAAGACAGACCTAAAGCATGGCAAAATAAACACAAAAGCTTCACAAATCTAAGCCTAAAACATGCTAAAACAAAGGCACACAACCTAAGGCATATTAAGGCAATCACAAGGCATTACAAGGTAGGTATGCAAGACATGCATGGTACACCAAAACCAACTTAAAACCATGTTATATTATGGAAATATAAGCATGAAAAACAGTCATGGCATGCTCAACACACACTCAAACATAAGCTCCCTTAAGAGACCAAAAATGGTCCCTTTCAAGGACAACAAGGAGAGGGGGTGGCCCTCCCCTTTTGGAGACTTCAAGGCGCCATCCCCACCACTGAAATCCCTCAAGATTTCAGTGGTGAAGAGGCCCAAACACCAAAGTCTCGAAACTTGCACAAAATAGCACAAAAATGGGGCCTTTCAAGGCCTAAGGGTGGTCAAACACACCCAAACCACAAAGCACTCTTAACAAACAATCAAGAGGGTCTAAAAACAGAACTTTTTTATGTTATACACTAAACACAAAAACAGCTCTAAGATAGGTAGAAATGTGATGCAAAAATGGGGTAAAAAGGACTAGTTTCTTACCCTTGAAGCCTTTCTTCAACAATGGTGGTCTTGTTGCCTCCTTAAGCTTCAATCCAGTCAAAAATAGCAAGAACAAGCCCTTAGAACCTCAGTAGCCCAAGGAAGGTGAAGCACTAGGTGCTTGTGTGCAATAGTATGGACTAAAACACACACAAGAGTAATATAGAGATAGTATGTCTATTGAACCCTAACCCTAAAACCAGAGCTTCCTCTGTATTTTCTAAGCAAAAAGCTCTAATTTCTCTAACCCTTGAGCAAAGGAGAGGAGGGCTCCTCTTATAGAGGAGCCAATCTTGTAAACTTAGCAAGTAAGCAAACAAGAGGGGCATCCCTCCATACACGTGTATGGAGGGGAAGAAAATGCCAGCCAGCTGTTTCAAAATATCTCCAAAAGCAGCTGAACAGTAGTCGGCCGGCCAAAAATGTCATTTTGACAAAATTGAATGCCGACCGGCAATAAAGAGTGCCAACCGGCAACATACATTGCCGGTGGCAACAAAAACCAGCCGGTGGCCTCTAGCCATTGCCGGTGGTGTGTGGGGATGCCTCACAAGGCATTCCCTGCCCCTCCAAGGCAAAACACAAGTGTTTGGTGCAAAACCAGACACAAAACGGTCGAGTTCGGAGATCCTGAGACAAAGCGCATAGCCGAGAACTCCGGGAACTCCAAACGAACACAAACATGGATAATCACCGAGTGTTCAAACGGTGACGTCCAAGTCTTGAGGACGGTCAAAAATGGGGTGTCTACACATGGGTACTTACACATGACAAAATCATGTTTCAAAGAGGGAAATGTATGAGCACATGCCAAACTAGCTTAACATGGAAAGGATGCAGGTAATAAAATGGTACGATATAATAAATGGTACTAGATGATAAATATGATATAGCAGCTAGGAAATGGAAGTACCGTACATGGGTAATTGGCAAGGACTCACCTTACACTGCTGGGGAGCTTCCTATTCTTCTAGGTTTTAAGGCTTTTTCCTTCATCTTGCGCTTCAAAACCATAGGTACTACTTTTCTCCCTGGCTATGTTTGCAACTTCCCTATTCTCCAACATGGTGATAGGCTAGGTTGGTTCAGTATCCAATATTGAGGCGCATACAAGCTACCTCAACCTGTGGGGCTGCCATACAGAATTTAAGTCGATGATACACTCCTGGATATTTAAACCAGACTTTAGTCTCGGAAATTCTGAACCTTTGTGTTCTAGGTGTGATGGCCTCAACCTCTGTATTATTATATTAGATTGTTTCAATAAGTTTAATTGCATGATTATGTGTTTAATTATGTGTTACATGCTTAATTTTGTAGTTATCCGTTATTTCATGGAATATTTGTTCACTTATCGACTTAGAATCAGAAATTGAAAGCCCAAACGGCTTCGGAAGCCAAAATTGACTAGCCCAATAGGCCAATTAGAATATTTAGAATTTTGTGGCAACTTTTGGCAAAATTTGATTTGGACCAAAATAATTAGAATGAACTTAGTTAGAAATGAGCCTAACTAATTAACCTTAATAAACTTTGATTAGGCTAAGTTAATTACACTCTATATAAGCTTAGCACATGTTTTGAACTCACTTATACAAACACATGGGCTGATATTTTGAGAGAGGAGGAAGCTAAGCTCAACATTTAGAGAGAGAGAGAAAGGGGAATTTGAAGGAAATTGTGGAAGATTTGAAGAATTAAGCTAGATAACACTTGAATTCACATCCCAGGTATGGAATTCCTCCTTAAATCTTGAAAATAAAATATGTAGGCCATGAATTCAAGAAGTTATGAGTCTATTTGCATGTAAGTAGAAAGGATTGACTTGATTATGGAAGAATTGAGTATAATTGCATACATGCATGCATAATCCTTCATCTTTGAGTTCAATTTTCTATGAATTCTTACATGCATGGGACTTACACATTTATTTGAAGAGTTCTTCATGTTTTTACGCTTGTCATACCATTTGATCAAGTCTTGAAAGGATTTGAAAGAAATGAGGGCAATACATGTTATGCATGGTTCCAACTTCATGATTTAAGTTTGATTTTGAGAATTGGGTCCATGATTTTGGGAAATTGGTTTCAAATTGACTACATTTCCAAGTTCTAAAATATTTTTCCATGTTTTTGTACCAAAAATACAAGTTTTGGACATTTGTATATCAAATTTGAATTGCAAACATAGTTTTGGAAATTCCAGAATTCGGTCTGTCCACTTGAGCGAAGAAAGTGTCGCTCGAGCATAAAAATCAAGCTCTCAGAAGTTTTACAAAATTTTACAGACCGCCCAAGCGACCAAAGTGGTGCTCGAGGGTGAGCGAAGACCCCTTTTACTCAGTCTTCCGCTCGAGCTACCGTCGAGTGGGAATTTGAAGCAACCAGTACTTTTGCAAAGTTTACAGACCGCTCGAGTGACAGAAGTTGCGCTCGAGTGACTACCGTTATTATTGAATGTCCGCTCGAGCGAAGGATGCTATACTCGAGCAGAGAACCTGTTTTTAGCAAAGTTTGACTAACTCTTTTAAGTGTATACTTGCATCCTTATGTTATTTCAAGTACTCTTAGGCACCATTTGAGCTCACATAAACATGGAATGAGTTAGAAGCACAAGAGGAAAATTTAATTAAAGCAGTATGGTTATCGAATGGCACTCCAATTGCATTTTTGTTATGTGTTTTGTACAGGTGGACATTTGAGTACTTCGCTGTGGGGAGCGCCGGTTCTTTTTGTAAAGAAGAAATATGGGACCCTCAGACTATGTATCGATTACCAAGAACTCAATAAGGTAATAGTGAAGAATAAATATCCATTGTCACATATTGATGATCTATTTGACCAGTTGCAGGGGGTCTAGGTATTTTCAAAAATTGACTTGAGATTAGGCTATCATCAGTTGAAAGTTAGGGCTGAAGATATTGAAAAGACTGCTTTCTGAACCTGGTATGGACATTATGAGTTTTTAGTCATGCCTTTTGGAGTCACTAATGCACCCCCAGCGTTCATGGATTTGATGAACAGGGTTTTCAAACCTTTCTTCGATGATTTTGTCATTGTTTTCATTGATGACATTTTGATTTATTCGAAAAGTAAGGATGAGCATGAACAACATTTGAGAATGACTCTTCAAACACTTAGAGAAAAGAAATTGTATAGGAAATTGAAGAAGTGTAAGTTTTGGCTTGATGAAATAACATTTTTGGGGCATGTTATTAACAGAAATGGTATCTCAGTTGACCCTAAGAAAATCGAAGCGATTGTTGATTGGCCTACTCCGACCAATGTAACAGAAGTTTGTAGTTTTATGGGATTGGTTGGTTATTATCGAAGGTTTGTTAAAGACTTCTCAAAGCTTGCAGTACTATTGACTCAATTGACTCGAAAGGGAGAACCATTTGAATGGACCAACCAAAGAGAATCTGCATTTCAAGAACTAAAGACAAGATTGACCACAGCTTCAATCCTCACTATACCCTCAGGTACGGAAGGATTTATGATTTATAGTGATGCATCTTATAAAGGTTTGGGTTGTGTCTTAATGTAGAATGGTAGGGTGATTGCTTATGCCTCCCGACAATTGAGACCACATGAGAAAAACTATCCAACGCATGACCTAGAACTTGTTGCCGTTGTGTTTGCATTGAAAATATGGTGTTACTACCTGTATGAAACCAAATGTGAGGTGTACACCGATCATAAAAGCTTGAAGTACTTTTTCACCCAAAAGGAATTGAATATGCGACAAAGTCGCTGCTTGAATTGATCAAGGATTATGATTTACAGATTCACTACCATTCGGGCAAAGCCAACACTATGGTAGATGCACTCAGTAGAAAGAATGTGGGGAATCTAGCTTATTTGCTCACAGATTAGAAAGAATTACTGTTAGAGTTTGAACGACTTGAAATTGAAGTGATACCTTTTGAACAAGATAGCTTGATAGCTGTAATGTCTGCACAGCCTGTAATTATTGAAGAAATCAAGCAAAAACAAGTGAATGATGAGTTTTTGAAGAAGATTTGTGATGAATTTGACACCAGGCCTAAATCGAGGTTCACAATTGAGGATTCCGTGTTGAGATTTTAGGGGAGATTATGTATTCCTAATGATGCCAACTTGAAAGGAAAATTTTAGAGGAAGCTCACAAATCAATGTTTGCTATGTATCTAGGAACACCAACATGTACCAAGATTTGAAGCTAGTATATTGGAGGCCTAACATGAAAAGAGAAATTGTCGACTTCAATTCCAAGTGCTTGCAATGTCAGCAGGTAAAAGCAGAGCATCAGAAATCGGCAGGCTTGCTTCAGTCTCTCCCTATCCTGGAATGGAAATGGGAGCATATCACCATGGACTTCGTTGTTGGCCTACCTCGAACACCTAGAGGTATGGATTCTATTTAGGTTATAGTTGATAGACTGACTAAGTTGGCTCATTTTCTTGCTGTAAAGACTTCTTTTACTGCACATAGACTTGCTACTATCTACAATGACGAGATTATTCGATTACATGGAGTTCCCGTGTCTATTGTATCAGATAGGGATCCTAAATTTGTTTCTAGATTTTGGCATAGTCTACAGCATGCAATGGTTACAGAATTGAGGTTTAGTACAACATTTCATCCACAAACTGATGGGCAAACCGAGAGAACTATTCAAACCTTAGAAGACATGCTTCGTATGTGTGTTTTGGACTTTCAGGGTAGCTGGGAAATGTATTTTCCATTGGCCGAGTTTGCTTATAACAATAGTTTTCACGGTAGCATTGGTATGGCACCATATGAGGTACTATATGGCAAAAAGTGTAGATCGACAATTTGTTGGACAGAGGTTGGTGACAGGGCTATTTATAGTACCGAACTTGTGTAAGAAACAACAAAAAAGATCAAAATCATTCAGCAAAGACTTAAGACTGCATAGAGCGAACATAAAAGTTATGCGGGCCATCGAAGAAGAGACTTAGAATATTAAGCAGGGGATAATATATTTATCAAAGTAACACCAATGAAAGGACATATGAGATTTGGCAAGAAGGGAAAACTGACTCCTCGCTATATTAGACCGTTTTAGATTCTTGAAAGGTTAGGTCCTTTTGCTTACTGTATTGCCTTGCCACTGGGAATGGAACAAATGCATAATGTCTTCTATATATCCATGCTTCGTGGGTATCTTAGAGATCCGTTCCATGTGATTGATCACCATCGGATTCCTTTAGATGAAAATATGATTTATGAAGAATGGCCCGTGCAGATCATTGATCAGCAAGTGATGCAATTGAGAAACAAAACTATCCCTATGGTGAAGGTCGAGTGGAAAGAACATTATGGAAAGAGGCCACTTGAGAAAAAGAAGATGAGATGTGGTAACGATATCCGCATTTGTTTCCGTTTGAAGGTAACTTAAGTTTGGAGGACCAAACTTTCTAAGAGGGAGAGACTGTGACGGCCCCGACGTCCATATTGTTATATTATATTGTTTCAATAAGTTTAATTGCATGATTGCGTGTTTAATTATGTGTTACATGCTTAATTTTGTAGTTATATGTTGTTTCATGGAATATCTATTCACTTATTGACTTAGAATCAGAAATTGAAAGCCCAAACAACTTCAGAAGCCAAAATTGACGAGCCCAATAGGCCAATTAGAATATTTAGAAATTTGTGGCAACTTTTGGCAAAATTTGATTCAGACCAAAATAATTAGAATAAACTGATTGAACTTAGTTAGAAATGAGCCTAATTAATTAACCTTAATCAACTTTGATTAGGCTAACTTAATTACACTCTATATAAGCTTAGCACATGTTTTGAACTCATTTATACAAACACATGGGCTGAGATTTTGAGAGAGGAGGAAGCTAAGCTCAACATTTAGAGAGAGAGAGAGAAAAGGGAATTTGAAGGAAATTGTGGAAGATTTGAAGAATTAAGCTAGACAACACTTGAATTCACATCCTAGGTATGGAATTCCTCCTTAAATCTTGAAAATAAAACATGTAGGCCATGAATTCAAGAAGTTATGAGTCTATTTGCATGTAAGTAGAAAGGATTGACTTGATTATGGAAGAATTGAGTATAATTGCATACGTGCATGCATAATCCTTCATCTTTGAGTTCAATTTTCTATGAATTCTTACATGCATGGGACTTCTACACATTTATTTGAAAAGTTCTTCATGTTTTTACACTTGTCATACTATTTGATCAAGTCTTGAAAGGATTTGAAAAGAAATAAGGGCAATACATGTCATGCATGGTTCCAACTTCAAAATTTAAGTTTGATTTTGAGAATTAGGTCCATGATTTTGAGCAATTGGTTTCAAATTGACTACATTTCCAAGTTTTAAAATGTTTTTCCATGTTTTTGTACCAAAAATACAAGTTTTGGACCTTTGTATATCAAATTTGAATTGCAAACACAGTTTTGGAAATTCTAGAATTCGACTTGTCCGCTCGAGCGAAGAAAGTGTTGCTCGAGTGTAAAAATCGAGCTTCCAGAAGTTTTACAAAATTTTACAGACCGCGTGAGCGACCAAAGTGGCGCTCGAGTGAGGACCCCTTTTACTCAGTCTTTCGCTCGAGCGATCGTCGAGCGAAAATTTCATGCAACCAGTACTTTTGCAAAGTTTACAGATCGCTCGAGCCACAGAAGTTGTGCTTGAGCGACTACCCTTATTATTGAATGTCCGCTCGAACGAAGGATGCTGCGCTCGAGCAGAGACCCTGTTTTCAACAAAGTTTGACTAACTGTTTTAAGTGCATACTTGCATTCTCATGTTATTTCAAGTACTCTTAGGCACCAATTGAGCTCACATAAACATGGAATGAATTAGAAGCACATGAGGAAAATTTAAATGAAGTAGCTTGGTTATCGAACGGTACTCCAATTGCATTTTTGTTATGTGTTTTGTATAGGTGGACACTCAAGGCCTAGTGACAACATAACCTACTGTGAGTAATAACTCTATAAAGATATATTCGAGCTATATTTATTTTTGAAAATTTTATTGTTATCAAAATTGATATATGAATGATTGAATGGCTTATTGAAACGAATGGTTTATTGAAACGTCATGATGATTTATCAAACCTATTATTGTTCATCGAATGGTTTCTTGAAACTTTAGTTTCTTATGAATGAATGAAGTTCCGTTTTGAAAATGTATTCGTGGCATCCTTTAGTGAGGCCCTCGCCTAGGGGACATAATACCATGGCCCATTGCTTAATAGGCTCTCGCCTGGGGGATATAATACCATGGCTCATTGCTTAATAGGCCCTTGCTTGGGGGAAATAAATACCATGGGAAACAATACCGTGGCCCATTGGATAATTGAAATACAGAGATCTCTGTAGTTAGACCTTAATGGTCACATTGAATAAGATACATTGTTACTCTATTGGATGTTCCACGTAAATTGTTATTGAGTGTGTAATGCTATTGAGATAACATGGATTATTGAGAATTGTATTGAAATCGAAATTGTATTGAAAATGCTATCGAACAATGGTTCTGTTATTGCAAAGGATTGATATGATGGCTAATCTAATTGATATTTGTATTGGTGTGGAACTTCATTTATATAACCACTTTATTCTGTTATTACTCATTGGGCATTAGCTCACTATTTATGTGTATATATATGTAGGTGAGCAAGTTAAGCGTCAAGGATAGAGATCACCTCGGAGTCACCCCGTGGTCAGCCTTTTGTGGAGCTCCTGAGATGGAGCCAACTTGGACTCATGAGGAGCCAAGCAAAGTCTAAACCCCCCTTTTTATTATGAACTCTTAGTTGATTTTTGATATAGGGGTTTTTGTGTATGTAAGACTTGACAAGTTCAAAATTGTGGGCTGAATGTTTGTTTTTATTTAAAACGTTTGTGGTGTATGCACTTACTTATAGAATAGTTGCACAGTTTTGATTCAAAGTTTCTTTCATATATGCACGGCTCAATGGATAATTTTTTTATTGTTATGATATACTTCCGGTAAGCTCCGTACTTTATATTAAACATATTTTGTTTATAGAGGCCGTAGGTAATCTATGATTACTGGCTGATCATGATGCAAGACCTATAGGGGCGGGTTTGGGTCGTGATACTATGCGTCACCATTCGAACTCTAGTTTCCACCATCTCAGTTGATTTCCTAGGAACTCATTACAAACACAGTCAGGTGGCTATACCAGACAGCCTGAAGCTACTCGGGCACGACAAACACCAAAGGAATTGCACTTTTAGAGGATTTAAGGTCTCCTAGATCCAGTGAGTGCACAAGACAGTGCGGGTGAGGTGCACAAAATAGTACGGAGTAAATGAATACACAAAACAGTGCTGTGGGTGCACAAGACAGTGCGATGCAAGGTGAATGCACAAAACAGTGCCATGCAAGGTGCACAAAACAGTGTGATATAAAGTAAAGATGTATGAATACACAAAACAGTGTGATACAAGGTACACAAAACAGTGCGAACTCAAGGTGCACAAAACAGTGCGATACAAAATGAATGCACAAAACAGTGCAATGCAAGATAAATAATGTATGGTATGTAGAGGGAAATAAGCAGTACATAGAGTAGTGCGTCATGTACCTTATGAAATGAGTGCAGGGCAACTTGCCACAATTTATTGAAATGTAAAACAAAGGGAGGCAACTCGATGAAACTCTGTTAAATACAGAACAAAGTCAAGAGCAAGAGCAACCAATTACACAGTTCAAATCAACCAGAGTATATAAGCATGCATGCATAAAGCACATATATTAATTAGAGGGGAAAATGGCAGTCCTAAGAGTGTTTTGAAATGGTCGGAGACAACTTTCAAAAGTTGAATCATATCAAAATCATCATAGGGGTGAGCTCACTCAAATCCAGGGAAAAGTGCCCGATAAATGGCTCTGAGTGGACTAAGAGAAAGGCTGGGCTCATGCCTCTTGTTTAATTAATGACTCGATCAGATGTACTGACAATTGCCCCTAGTGTCCAGTCATTGGCCACTGGTTGGGTTCACGCACCTTGTTCGATAGATGGCCCGATCAGATATACTGAAAATTGCCCCTAGTGTTCAGTCACTGGCCACCTTTTTAACATTATGAAGGCACATGTGATGGGGATCATCAGATCCTAGAACAGTTGCCAACCAATCAGACTGATGCTTCTCTTCTGTCCCAACATGTTGAGAATCTACTCCATTTTTCCCCAAAGCAGTGACGGATTCCTCACATACACTTTGCAACGATCATGAATGCGATGTCCCTTGTATGGACAATCTCAGTTTGTTTATAAATTTCACACATGGACTTATTTTTGAGGTTGGAGCGAACATTCGTGTATGGAATCTTGACCATGCCACTCTATTGGACTTTGAGCAACAAACACACTATAGTGAGTCGATGAAGAGCGTTTTTAAGCGATAGATACGTTATGGTGACTTGATGAATACCGCAGACTAAAACAAACAACAGGCACAACACAACATAACTCACAACTAACCTAAAAGTAGAAAAAGACTCAAGTGATTGATCATTCATAGTGCCCCTAGTATTACTTATGTTCCCTTTAAAACTCAATTTCGCAAAACCCGAGTTTTGATTCATTTTTTGTTCAAGCTAGAGATTCAACTGATAAGTTCAAGTATTGAAAATTTCTCCACTTGTTAATTCAAGCTAGTTCTTTCTTACCCAATGCAAGTATGATATGTACAATAGTCGGTGTAGCTCATGGATTGATGTGAAGCTGACGACGTGAATCGGGCAAGATGATTGGGTCGAGACGAACAAGATGGATATGGTTGAGACCGAACTTCAGGATGAAGTTGCCTACGTATCTCAAGAATGGGAATCAGGTCAACGTAGTTCATGGCTGAGGTTCACTTAGGTATTGACACTCTCCTTTTGCGCTCTAACTTTTGCAAAAGTTTCCCTTTAGGGTTTTCAACCTTGCGAGTTCAGTTTTTCTTTATTTCTACTTTTTTCATGCTCTAACTTTTGCCTAGGTCACCCTTTCGGGTTTTCAACCTAGCAAACGTGTCCCTCAAGAATCAAATTCGAATTTATTTTGCATGATTTAGGAAAAAAACTATCACGACCCAAACCCACCACTATAGGTTTACCGCCGTAATCGGCCAGTAATCTTGGGATTACTGAAAGCCTCCGAAAAGATTAAACAAAATTAAGGGCCTAACAGAAGTAAATAATAAATACACAATGTCTATAGAGTTGTGCAGACTTATATAAGACAGAAAATTTCAAACTTATTACATATATGATGTCGTCATCCCATGTACAGATATAACAAAAGGGACTTAGCCCTTTAAACATAAAAGAGATAAAAGATTGTCCAGATAAACAAAACGAAAGAATTCATTTCAAAAACTTGACCACACTAATTTCTAGGATCCTCCACGTGATGCACGGTGGTTGGCTTGACAGAACAAATCCATACTTTAGGTCTTAAGTCTGGTCGCGCACCTGATCACCTACATACATAAATAATACAGTGAGTAATAAAAGAGTAAAGCTTTTATGAATGATGACCATAACAGATTTAGAAATCAAAATTTAGATCATAAACAGATTCATATTCATATCAGATTCTCACAGATAATCATGCGTGGTACATCTATTAGCGTTAATTAATTTGATGGCTCATGAATATATGAGACGTTTCGATGACCTATAAGGGGACCAGATGACCCATAAAGGGACGTATACAAAGCAGATAAATAATTATGCATAACCCACCTGGTACCAGGTTATATAACAGATATCACATGATGTTAAGGATGCTACAAATATATTTTTGAAAACAGATAATATCATATCAGTTAGAAAATACTTAAAGTTGAACATAGCTTTACAGAGTTATTACTCACAGATAGCTCCAAACACAGAATAGACAGATCAGACAACTCAGATGGACTATGGTGACCTATACAAACATGTAACAGATACACAATGAAACGCACGCTCTGTTTGCGCTTAACTTATTACTTTTCTTCCTTGGTGTGTTTATAATCCTTATCCTCATTATTATAGCTTACTCATGACTTAAGAATGCCTAAGATGCAATGAGGATGCCAAAATACACTTGAAAACACTTTACAAAATTTTCAGAAATAGGGTAATTTGCTCGATTGCAACTTGTGTCGCTCAAGCTGACCCCTTGGTCTACAAAAATTCTAAAAGCTCTCATTTTACGCTCGAGCGCAACTTCTGGTCATTCGAACCAAGGGTCAAAAATAGGATTGGTTGCTTGAGCGCAGATTCTGTCGCTTAAGCGAAGGCTCAAGTCTACAAAAGTTCTAGTAGCTCTTATTTTACGCTCGAGTACAACTTTCGGTTGCTCGAGCTAAGGTTCAAGACAAAGGGTCGTCGCTCGAGTGCAACTTCTGTCGTTTAAGCCAACCGCCAAACTCTGCAAAAGTACTAGGAGTTTGCATTCTTCGCTCGAGCACAAATTTCACCACTTAAGCAAAGAGTGTGAATTCTGGAATTTCCAAAATGCTCTCTAAGCTCCAAAACTCAATTCCAATGCATCAAAACTCATTCTTTTGGGCCAAAACTTGAGAAAACACTTGTAAACTTGTAAAACATTATGAATTAAATATCATTTCGCAAAATCATGGCCCAAAAGCAAGCGAATTGTTCAAAGTCAAACTTGAAATGTACACATATTTAACATGCATGTAATCCTTTGAATATAAACCCTCCAAATCATGATCAAATTAAGTAAAATGATGGAAAACGTGATGAATTCCTAAAACTAAGTTAGAATTGTTACATGCGTGAGAGAATTTCTTAAAAATCATGCTCAAAATACAATGAAATGCAAATGCATGTATGAATTAATTCTCATGTCTACTCTTTAGCTTATTTCTTGTCTTTGATCTCTAATTTCCTTGAATTCATTCATTAAACAACTCTATTACACAATTAAAAGTGTGAATTCCTACCTTAATTCTTCAATTGGGTTCTAGATGACTAATTCTTTGAGCTAGGACGCCAAATTTCCAAATTTTCTTCCAAATGCTTTCTTTTTTTCCTCTTGATTTCAATATTCCCTTGGCTCTTTCTTCTCCCTCATGTTTTTGAGATGAAGAATGATGAGAAAAAAAATTTGTCTCAAATTAAGGGGTCTATTTATAGGTCTAATTAAGTTAGCTTAATTAAGTTGGATTAATTCTAATAAATCTTACTTATATCTAATTAAATCTAATCATTTTATTCTAATTATTTGATTCCAAATCAAATTCTAACTAATTTGACCATAAAATTCTAAAAATTCTAAACAACACATAGACTTAGTCAATTTCGTGTTCGGATGCCGATAAGGCCTTCAATTCGCATATTGAATCGGAAGTTTAGACAAATATTTCTACATCAGAAAGATATAAGCACAAATAAAATAATACACATGTAATTAATTTAGAATTTCCTCTTAATTACTTATTAAGCATTTTTAATCAAGGATTATAAGCTAATCACAGGTCGTGATTATTACAAAAGCTCATTTGGATTGATCCTCAAAGCCTCTTTATTTGCCATGTGTGCTTATCCACAAGAACCCTAAAACCTAGCATTGCATGATTCGGGGAATTTGGCTCCTTGATTACAGCATATTGTTGATCTTATATCTCCATCCAAGTTGACACATGTCCCATAAAAACCCCACTTGCCTTGAGTTAGAAAATTGGCTCCACTATTGTAGCGTTTTTGTTGATTTTCTAAATCTTCAAATCCCATGTAATCTTCATCCATAACAGCCTTAGTAACAAACTAAGAGATAATGCACCATTTTAGGAGATAAGCCTCAACAACCTCGTAATTCTTAGGAACAATTAAAGCTTTCATTATCCTTATCCAAATAATTATTTATTTAATTAATTAATTAACCATCAGCTTAGTTAATCAATTAAATAAAACAAATAATTTCCCTTTGCTTAGCCACCATTTCACTTGACTTCAATTGTGGTTCCCAAAAAATCTTTTGACTCTTTATCTTTCGTTGCCATATGGTATTAAATAATTTGGAATATTGCAACGTGGTATTTTTTTTTTCCAAAAAAGGTACAAATAATGCCCCCTTCAAGTATATTTTTGGCTTTTCTAAGGAATTGTAAGAATGTACCTAAATTTTTGCCTCCATTTTTTCCTTTGTTCCATGACTTTGCAGCTGTTGTTTCTGCTACCTGCGAGTGCCCCTATCTTTGTTATTGCTTATTGCATCATATCGTATGATCATGAGTTTTCAAAATAGCCAGCTTCGCAAAGCGTGTAAGTCTAGCTTTCAAAGTTACATTGTGCATATCATTTGCATCGTGCCCCAGAACTACGCTGGTTTGATTTCTTGCAAAGGGATACGTAGGCAGCCTGCGGGCGCAACCATTTATTTATGTCTTGATTGTTTGTCCAAGTCTTACGGCCTTGTCAAAATGGGTCGCCTTCGGGCTTTGACATTCACTCACGTCATTTCATGACTCTGAGTTTTGTCAAAGAGGGCAACTGTAGACACCCCATTTTTTACTGCCCTTACAACTTGGACGTCATCGCTTGTAGACCTAATGATGAGTCTATATGTTTGTCAAGTGCTCGAAATCCTCAGCAGAATGCCATAGCTTTGAGCCTTTCAAACTCTACACCCTTGTTGCCTCATTTTTGGACCAAACCTAGAGATCTTCAAGCTTGCAACCTTTGGTGGCCTGCCGGCCACTGTTTCGGGTTGCCGGCCATTGTTTTTGGCTGCCAGCCCCCTAATATGTTTTGTAGATATTTTTTTGCCAGTTGTGCCAGCTGTAAGCACAGATGTATGCACCTTTCTACGCGCGTTTATCTTGATATTACTAAGGGAGTTACTTGGTTTTCTATATATAGATGACCTCCCTCTCATATTTGGAGGTTAGAAAAATTTTGGAGAAAATTTTTTCCTCTCTCTCTCTCTCTCTTGCAAAATTTCTCAACCTTTGCCTATACACTCTTAACCAAACCTCTTCATCTTCGAACTGAGGTATCTTTGAGTCTTGTTTGAGCTCTTGAAGGTGTTGTTTTCCTTGTTTTATTGTTTCAAAGTGATCTTCTCTTCAAGAGGTATAAGGCTTTGCCTCTTTACTTGTTGTTTCTACTCTTTTCCTTACTGTTTTCCAACTATTTTTGGGCTATAAAAACTCTGTATTTTTTGGCTGAAACTTGGGTTTTAAGGCCAATAAAGATTGAGGGGTGGTTCACCTTTCTTTACACCTTATCCTCAAGGCCTTTACCCTTGTGTTTCCCACCTTTACACTATCTTTTTTTGATCTTTCAAACACTGATTTTCAGAGTTATTTCAGTGGCTAAAATCATGGATTTTCAGAGTTATTTCAGTGGCTAAAATCAATGCAAGTGTCCTACTGTGCAACAGAGGCATTCAGCAGCAGAAACAGTGACTTTTTAGGTAGAAATCACATTCATGCATGGGCCTTCCATCGAGCCTCGAGATCCGTGTTATATATTAGCATTGTGCTTAAAATAGTGGTTTTGTAATTAGTTAGTTAGAATAGCTAATTCGCCTTGTGTTGTAATTATTTTAGTTATAATTCGGTTTGTAATAATTAGTTAAGTAGTTTAGCTAATTTAATTTGTTTTGTAATAATTAACTTAGCTTTAATTAGTTAGCTAGTTAGTTATTCGGACTCTCCTGTGTGAGAGCGTAATGTTGTAATAACGTGCAACAGAGGTGGAAATCAATGCAAGTGTCCTACTGTGCAACAGAGGCATTCAGCAGCAGAAACAGTGACTTTTTAGGTAGAAATCACATTCATGCATGGGCCTTCCATCGAGCCTCGAGATCCGTGTTATATATTAGCATTGTGCTTAAAATAGTGGTTTTGTAATTAGTTAGTTAGAATAGCTAATTCGCCTTGTGTTGTAATTATTTTAGTTATAATTCGGTTTGTAATAATTAGTTAAGTAGTTTAGCTAATTTAATTTGTTTTGTAATAATTAACTTAGCTTTAATTAGTTAGCTAGTTAGTTATTCGGACTCTCCTGTGTGAGAGCGTAATGTTGTAATAACGTGCATGTCTTCCAACCCCACGTCTTTCTCTTTTTTATTTACCCGCTTATGTTGATTAGTTTAGGGCATCATGTTTTGTTTAGCATACTTCATGTTTGCACCCACTTGTATTGCATGCACCGAGGCTCGGTTTATCATTCTAACAAATGAATTGTCGTTTAAATATTTCTTTGAGTACGTGCTTGCATGCTATTTAATTGATTCATATGCCATATTAGTACCCGAGTCTTGCAATTGCATATCACATGTGTTGCATTAGTTATATTGCATAGTTAGGAATCATGCATCTTTCTAACTTTATCATCATTTTTTTGGCTTGGAGTACTAGGTGAGCCTTTACTCGCTTTAGCATACTGCATGTTGATGTTGCCATATCTAGCATGCTTGCCATGAGGCTAAATGCTTAATTGCTATAACTGTTTGAATGCCTGCGGATGAAGGCTAATTGCTTGAATTGGAATAATTTGAGTAATGTTCATATGCGATCATTTTTTCAAGTGGTACATATTTGAAACAATTTTGCAAACAAACATGAATCAAGTGTTCCAATTCTTGCAATTTAGTCTATACTTGTGTGTGTGCGCATCACATAGTAAGTTAGCCTAATAATCAAAACAAGAGAATATAATGCAAATAAGATTCATGTCATGATTAGTAGAGGCCGATCTTTGATCGGGTGAGCGGGGGTGCTCAATTCATGACCTTCCCCTCTCGTACATAAGTTCCCGAGCCGAGACAATCTTAGTGATGACAGACATGTGGCCTTTGGCATGAGTCATGGGTTTCCTAAATTTCCCCAAAAGAAATATTTAGGTGGTGACTCTGTATCTGGCAAAACAGTCAATTTTTTGCAATTTGATTCAAAATCGATTTTCCAAAAGATTTGCCGAATTGGGACTCTTTGGTGATTATCTATTTAACATTGCACTTGTATCAGATTCAGAACCGGGAGAGTTCGATACTATAGGGCTTATTCATCTTCCGAAATGGGGGCACGAAAAGTCGAGCTACACTCACCTTGTCGCTCTAAAGCTTATGTTGGGTTCCTTTCCATTCCATTCCAAATTTTACCAAATGTGCCAGTCCTACAAAATTTTCAAGAGAAACCATTCTCTAGCAATAATTCACACTACAGTGTGGTTAGCATGATGCAAGTTATGATTCCAGAGTGTGCCATTCCTTTATGTGCAAGATTTATGCCATTTCCTTTTTATTCTATTCCACCCAGTGAGAGGTTCATTAATTTTTCATTCCGTTCCGTTCCATCTTGCACCTTACGAGGTAGGAGTTTATTAATTTCCCAACCGTTCTATTCCATCATCACGCCTTACGAGATGGGGATTTATTAATTCTTAAGCTGTTTCATTCCATCCTCACGCTTTATGAGATGTGGATTTATTAATTACTGAGTCGTTCCATTCCATCCTTGCACCTTATGAGGTGAGGGTTTATTAATTCCACAAGTCGTTCCATTCCATCCTCGTGCCTTATGAGATGGGGGTTTATTAATTCCCAAGCCATTCCATACTCGTATTGACAAGACATGGGGATTTAGTAAATGCCAAGTGGTTCCAAGTTTTTTCGAAACTTTCTAAGATTTTCGAAGTGTTTGCCAAAACTTTCCATGCAGCCCCAAGTTTTTGCCAAATTTTTTTGGAATTTTCCATGCGTGTGTTTGAGAACATTCTCCTCGCTAAGGGGAAATTCAAGGTTCATTTTCCACGCAGATGCCAAATGATTTGTGTGCCAGTGTTTTGCGATGCCATGAGATAGATGATTATATGCCTTGAAGTGTTCTATGCTTAAGCTTGAGTTTAGGACATACATGTGCCTTAAGGATATCTAGGGAATGCCACGGGCTAACCATATGCACGGGGCATGTAGGCCTTCCTTACATCATGTGAACCAAAGTGATCAAGAAGCTCTTGATTTCCTGTGCCAATCCACTTGCCACTCCTATCTTGCTCAAATGGGAGGTCAAAAATATCTCCTGATCATTGCCAATCTCTTTGTTGAAATTTTCCCTTTTACTGAACGTTATGCCGGTTGGTATGACTAAAGTGCCTTGCCTGTGTAGCTTTTGCCCAAAATTTGTGTAAGCTCTCTTGCCTTCTTTAATCTTTTTGATTTTCGCATGCGTGATAAAAATAAATAAATAAATAAAAAAAAAAAAAAAAAAAAAGAGTCAATAATAACTACATGTACCAAGGCTACTTTTAATATACCACACAATGTCATTAGTTAGCATGTTCTGAGATTTCATCAACTGGTCTCGCATGCCAGTTCTATCCATGTTCCAAGTAAAATAGCTTGTGATACTAGATGATTGGGGTTTTAGATTTCTTTTTCTACCTTGCTGTCCATATTAAGACGTCTCCATGCCTGGAATCCTGGCCAATCCCATGATTTGGTAGTACTATTTCTACGTTCATTCTTGGGCTTTTCTTTGGGCAAGTTTTCTTCATTCCATTTTCTTTGAATAAGTCCTAGTGATTCCCCATGCAGTTGATTCGATTGATAATGGCAAAGAGTGGCGATGATGATGATGATAACAATGAGCCCTTTTTTTTTTTTTTTTTCAGTTATCACTGATTCAAGTATGCCATCATTTCTGATGCCTTTGAACTCATGAACATCTTGAGGGTTCATTTTGCAGTCACTCGAGAATGTTTTCGCTCCTTCCCTTTTTTAAGAATCATTGTGTAAGATGCTTGGGGGAGGTGAGGCTCCATATTTCATAATTCATGCAATGGAGTCCAACCATATTTCTTATAATCATTCTTATTTATTGAATCTAACAATGACTCTTTGTACAAGATTTCAAAAGCGCATAAAAGAAAATTACAACTCAAAAAGGAAGTTTTACGAACACCTCACAACCTAAAACAAACTTTAACAATTATATCGGAGTGCTTCTATTACTTTTTGAAGCATTGCATGCCCTATTGTGAGGTGAAGAAATTAAATTGCCATGCCTGGCATGCTTGCGGGTTAACTGAATCATCTTCCAATGGATTGCTCTGTGTTTCTTCTTGCTTGCCCGTTTCTTGGTGATGCTAAGTAATGGGAGTAGCTAGCTTTGGTTGAAAAGATGGAAGGATCTTGATGAGGTTCGTGCTGGTAGGACTATAGAATTTGGTAGGAGTTCAGTATTGCTTTAGGTACCACCCATCTCGCTAGGTTTCTCATATTTTACCTCTCTATTCTTTTATCTCTTATTTTCTATTTTTCTGCACCCCAACTCACTTTTTCCATTCATCACACACCTCCTTATTCTTTTCTCTCTCTTTTCTTTTCCTTTTTTTTTCCCCAGATATGGACAAATTAAAGGTGCGGGTAGCTCCTACCCATCACTCGTGATCTCGTACCATATTTGTGCCCAAATGGTAAGGGTGGACTTAGTTAAAGATTGGTATGGTTGTGTGAGTTCTCAGATAGCTCGTTGTTGCCCCTAGTTAGCACTTTCTGCGAAGACTCGAGAGATACCTCCCATTTTTTTCTACTCTTTTCTGCAACCATTTGGCAAGTAGATTCTCTAACTACAACTTGTCCTGTTTACTCATTGGGGATCGACAAAGCAAATCACCCATAATTGCGAAAGTTGATTTTGGTTGCAGGCTATTGGATGCACACATTTTTAGAGCATGGAACCCAATAAATCGATACCTTCAACAAGAGAGCATATAAGAAAATAAAATTTGATCAACTCTACTTGACTCACAGTGCCCTTAGTTTACAATTTTACTTCCACTTCTTTTTTGGCATTTCAATACTTTCTTTGAATGGAACTTAGTGTGCTTTGTTTTTAGTTGTCGTGTTTTAAATTATTATCAATAAAACAGTGCAATGAGGGTTACTTCTTTTGTTTTGGTAATGCTTATAGAAAGGAACACGAATCACTCACCCTTCTCATTAAAAAAAATTCGAGTGATAATTTTACAACCTCACTAATCAGGCAGGTTCCATAATCGATTACTTGAGTTGTACAACTAAAAATCCCCCAAATGTTTGAAGATCTGGTACTAGATGCTGATTATTGGTGCCAACAAAAGATAGGATCTAGATGAGATAAGGCCGAACTTAAGGATGAAATTGTCTACATATCTCAAGGATAGGAATCAGGCCATTCGTAGTTTCGAAGAAACTTCACTCAGGTATTGACACTCTCTTTTTTGGCTCTAACTTTTATCAAGATTGCTCTTTCAAGTTTTAAATCTTGCAAGCTTTTTTTTTAAATTTTTTGTATGCTCTAATTTTTAAGGTTTTCGACCTAGCGAACTCTCTCAAAGATAATATTTTGTTTAATTTGTCCAAATTGACAGGCTATACGAACTCTATCCCATCCAGATCCATTAGAACAGCCGCCCCTTCGATCATGATCTTTTTGATGATATACGGCCCTATCCAATTCGACTTGAACTTCTCTCTTGGGTCTTGCACTGGAGCTTAGTCTTCTTTGAGCGCTAGATCTCCTTCTTTTGAGTTTCTGGCATCTACTTTCTTGTTAAATGTCCGGGCAATTCTTTATAACCTTGAACATGGTAGCTAGCAATCTTCTCTCATCAAAGAGCATCAATTCCCCGAGCCTACTCTTTTTCCATTCAGCCTCCCCAATTTGACATTCTGCCAACACACGTAGTGAAGGAACTTTAATTTCATAGACTAGAGAATAAGGAGTTGCTCCAGGCAAAATTATAATTGATGTTCGATACCCTCATAATGTAAATGGCTACTTATCTGGCCAATCCTTGTGTCTGTCGATCGTCTTCTACATAATGGGTTGGACATTCTTATTTGCAGCTTCAACAACTCCATTGGTTTGAGGCCGGTATGGCGATGAATTATGGAAAGTTACACCATATTTTTTGGGCAAGTCTGTCACCTCTACTTTGAAGTGGGGTCCATGGTTTGACATAATTTCGTTTGGCACAACACATGAAAATGATACTTTTTTGGATGAATTTGGCCATATGCAATGCTTTGAGGACTGAGAAAAATGCTGCTTCAACCCACTTGGTAAAATAGTCAATTGGCCACTAGTATGTACTTGTGCCCATTTGATCCATTTGGTGTAACTGCCCCGATTACATCAATACCCCCTACTGAGAAAGGGCAAGGCGAGCTCAAGTTGTGTAATCACGAGGGTTGCATATTCATAAGGTTTGCATGAATTTGGCATTTGTGGCACCTTTTGACAAATTATATGCAATCATTTTCCATGGTAGACCAATAATACCCTTGTCCGAAGATCTTCCTTACTAGCATAACTCCATTCACATGAACCCCACACTTTCCGCCATGTATTGATTTCATGATCTTTTCCCCTTCTTCGCATCTACACATAGCTTATGCATTCCAGATGACCCATTTTGTATAGCATTCCTCCGCATAAGATGTATTGGGTAGCTAGGCATCGGATGGCTCTTTTGTCTTTCTCTGTTGCCATTTATGGATAATTCCATTTTTCTATGAAGTTCCATATATCGCAGTACCAACAGTGTCCATCTTGGACTTCTTCCACTGAGGTAATTAGTTCGTAGGCAGGTGTATACCTCTGCTCTATGATGATCAGTCTCATTTTGATACCTTCTGAAATATCGACCATTGAAGCTAAAGTAGCTAAGGCATCAACGAATCAGTTGTTCTCTCCTATCATGTGAGTAAATGTGACTTTTTGAAACCTTGGTAGCAAACAGTCCAAAGTTTGGTGGTATATTTTCACCTTTTCTTCTTTGACATTCCATGCTCCTATGGCTTGTACGATTATTAAGTTTGAATCACCGACAACATCCAACCATTTTGCCCCTAGTTTAAGAGTCGCTTCTAATCCCGCAATGCATGCCTTATATTCTGCTTGACTATTTGACGCATTAAAGCGATGTTTGAAAGACAGAGGTACATGGGATTCGTTGGGGGAAATAAAAAGGAACCCTATCCCATAGCCGATTTGATTTGAAGCCCGTCAAAGTTCAGCTTCCTATTTTCTTCCATTACTTGTATGATTTCTTTGTTTGGGAACAGAAATTCTGAGCCATCTTCTCCATTGACTGGTTGACGAGTGAGAAATTTTGCCACTACCCCACCCTTTACTAATTTCCTAGTGATGTGCTTCAAGTTGAAGTTAGCTAGAAGTAACAACAAACCTGTTAGTCTACCAATTAATGCCGATTTCTCAAAGAGATATTTGATGGGGTCTAGTCTTGAAACCAACACTACTAAGTGAGTGAGCAAGTAATTGTAGACCGCCCGAACTTCCTCCGCGTGCCACCCCTTTCGGAGAAGGCGCAAATTAGGTTCATGCTACTACAGTTCGGACTCCTGTCGCAGTTCTGAATCTAATCTCACAAAGTGTAATGCAAGACTGATAAGCACCAAAGAAGTCCAATCTGGCAAATCGTTTTGGAAAATCAGATTTTAAATCAAATTATGCCAAACTGGACTGCTTTGCCAGATTTCAGAGTCGCCACCTAAATATTTTATTATGGAAAATTTAGGAAACCCTGAATCATGCCTAAGGCCACGTGTCCGTCATCACTAAAGTTGCTTCAGCCCGAGAACTTGGGTACGAGGGGGGAAGGTCATGAAATGAGCACCCCCGCTCACCCGATCAAAGGATCGCCCTCTACTAATCATGATATGTTGTTTTGAAAACATATGTGTTCTTGTTTGATTATTAGCTAAATTACTATGTGATGCGCACAACACACAAGTATAGACTAAATCGCTCGATTTGGAACAAAACATCTCATGTTTGTTTTTCGAAAATGGTTTGAAGATGCTACTCGCAAGTAGGCTAAAACGTGGATTTGCCACCGAACAAGGTGGGCTTAAAACATGATGATTTGCCACTCCAAGTGGACTTAAAACTCACATTTGATGAATTGTTCCAATTCAAGTAATGAAGCCTTCATCCACAGGCATTCATGCAGTTTATCACTTAAGCAAATAGCCTTATGGAAAGCATGCTAACATGGCAACACTCACACTCATGCAATATGCTAAAGCATAAACACTCATAGTGTACTCCGAGCCAAAATAGAGAACTAGTTAGAAATCAATGCATGATCCTAATTATGCTATAATGCCTAATGCAATGCATGCAATAATGCAACTAGATAGGTTCGGCTATCTAAGATGGCATATGAATGCAACACTTGATAACATGCTTTGGAACACATATTCAAGTAAGTGTATTGAAATACAATGCAGTTTGAATGATACGCCGAGTCCGGTGCATGTAAGACAAATGAATGATGCACACATGCAAAGCATAAGGTATGCTAATTGAAAAATGCCCTAAACCAACCATCAAAAGCTAATAAGTAAAAGGGAGAAAGACGTGGGGTTGGAAGACATTCACACACACACGCACACTTATTACAACATTTGCCCCCTTTCGACGGAAGGTCCGAATGAAAGAGAGCTAACTAGCTACGCTAATTAAGCTAACTATTCTAGCTAATTAATTACAACACAATTGAATAACTAGCTAAGCACATTAACTATTTAAGTACAGAACCAACGAATTAACCAGTTAAGCAAAACAGTTAAAAGGCCTTGGGATAAGGGATGCATGCATGCTTGATCGGCTTCCTCCTGAAAATCCGTTGCCTTGCCACCGATTGCCTCTATTTGCATTTGCCTTGATTCCTGAACATCGAACCAATCTCCAGGTTGTTTCTGCTCCAGAACTAGAATAACTTTGGACCACCTCTGAGCCTGAGAACTGTCGACCACTTAAAGGGGCTGTAGGCCACTTGCTCTGGCCGGTCGGCCACTTGCTTCTGCACACTCCAATTTTGCTGCAAATAGAGTACAAAAGGGGCAAAGCAAGGTATTTGCAGGGTATGTGTGTACAACCACCCTTCTTATCATTTCTCAAGCTCAAAGGAGTGTGGCACTCGACTCTCGGGCCACCAACCGAGCATGACAATGCACGATGGTCGAGAAGCCAAGTTTGTACAAGTCAATGAATGCACAAATAACACATAAGACTCAAGAGGCCTCCACCATATCATGCATAATCAAGGGGGACAGCGACCAAGAAATGAGGCACGTTTCATCACTTTGAGTATGAAACACCCCTCGTTTCTTGTGTTTGGATTAACGTCCGATCCAAACACTTGCAATGCAACTCAAACATGTTATCTTGGCATGTTTTACTTTGATTCATTTTGTTTACTCGTTTTAGATTATCGATTAATCCTTTAACCGGTTAAGTCCAAAAGTGAGAAGTCCTCTAATTGGAAAGAGGGTCCAAGCCATAAGCTTCTTGAGCATGAAAGAAACATCATGCCATTGGTTAGTAGAAACCTTCAAGAGAAGGCTAAAACCATTAGGCATGAACGCCTCAATTTCGTGCTCAAACCAACAAAGGGCTTAAGACCTCTTTCAAAGTGATACAACAAATGAAAGATGGCATGCAATGGTATACATTTCAGCATTGAAATGGGATGCTAAAGACCTTAAAGAATGAAAATGATGCATGCAAGTCATGTTCGGAGTCGAAAGCATTGAAGCTAGCAAAGAGCATAACACAAGAGGCATGCAATACAGAGCATAAATGACCAAACCAACCCCGGACAGAGGTTAGACATGCCAAAACAGAGGCCTAAATGCGCTGAGATGATAACATGAAAGGCAAGAAAATGATGTTCATGCATTGGCTCATGAACAAGGCATAAAAGCACAACTCTCAAACATAATGAAGAAGTGACAAATGTGAGAGTGTGACTACACTATATGCATTGAAATCATGTGTGAAATGATGCCAAACCATATAAACAACACAAACATAGCATCCTAAGGACCTTAAATCATTAGGCTAGTCAAGGCTTTTGCACTACAATCATGCACAACAAGTCCTATATGACCCAAACTACTCAAAACAGAGTTGAGGCATTCTAAATCAGTGGCCAAAAAAAATGCTAAAACATAGGCTCAAAAGGCAAGCAAAGCATGCTCATTCATTGACTCACAAACAAGGCATAAAGCATAACCCTCAAGAGTAATGAAAGAGTGATTTAGGTAGAAGTATGACAAAGATATAAGCTCTGAAATTACATATCAAATGATGCCATATCACACAAACATCACAAATAAGGCATGCTAGGGGTCTCAAAACATAAGACTAGCAAAGCCAACTATGCCATAGCTATACAAAGCAAGCCCCAAGAGGCCAAGACCACTCAAAACAGTCCTAAAGCATGCTAAAACAATGCCAAAAAACATGTTAGAGTGTAGCCAAAACAAGCTAGAATGGTAAGCCAAATCACCAAACATGCTAAGTTAATGAGCATGAGTGCACTACAAATGCAAAAACCAAGCAAGAGGTGACCTCACCAACCAAAATCAGAGTTAGAGCATGTTAAATAATGGCCAAAAACATGCTGGAGTGGAGCCAATACATGCTAGAATTATAGGCTAAGACATGAAGCATGTTAGGCTAGCAAGTAGGATTACACTACAAGTGTATGAAGCATGCAAGAGGTGACCAAACCAGCCAAAAATAGAGTTATAGGAGGTCCAAAAAGTCACAAAAACATGCTCAAACTAAGCCTCAAGAGGATAGAAACACATGCTCATTTGATAGGCCAACAACACATGCTATCAAGACAAGAGGAGGAGGGACTACCCCCTCCTATTTGGGACCTCAAAACAAGTTTTCTACCACGGAAATTCCTCTAGAATTCAGTTGTTAAAAGGCCAAAACAAGATGGTTTCAAAAGCTTTAAAAGATAGCTCAAAACAAAGCAAAACAAGCCACAAAAGGGGGTAAACCACCCCTAACTCAAACAAGGCCTCAAACAACCATTTTTAACACTTAAAAATAGAACTTTTTTCAGTTGGAAGGTAAGCCTAAAACAACATGAAAAGGTGGCCAAACACTTGATCAAAATAAAGCTTAAAGAGGGAAGACACTCATCCTTGAAGCACAACTTTAAAATCAGCAACTTCTAAGCCAAAATCAGTCTTTAGGAGCTCAAAACAAACCTCAAGAAACCTCAGCTCCGAGGTAGGGTGTTTGGCTAAGGGGGTTGTGTACAAAAATGCAAAGAAAATACACTTCTAAGCACAATATATATATATATATATAGAGAGAGAGAGAGAGAGAGAGAATTCTAGAGAGAGAGAATTCTAGAGAGAGAGTAATTTTTTGTCTTCCAAAAATTCTCAGCCCTTGAAAGGGGGAGAGACCTCCCCTTATATAGGATTCCAAGCCTTAAGCTTGTTTGACAAGCTAGAAGCTTGTTACCATCCCTCCATACACGTGTATGGAGGATCCATTCTGTGCCCAACAGCTGGCACAGCTGGCACCAAAAATATCTGTAAAAACAGAAAAAAGGCTGTCGGCCACTTCAAGTGGCCTACAGGAGGGAAAAGTGGCCTATAGTTGCCAAAAGTGGCCGACAGGTCCTCCCCTTCCTCCAGGCAAGGGTTAACAAGGTATGGTCCAAAAACAAACCAAAAGGAAGGGAGCTAAGAGGCCCCGAGACAGGGCACTCAGCCGAAAGCTCCGGAAACTAACCTATCGGCCACCGCAAGTGGCCTACAAGAGGGAAAAGTAGCCTACGGCTACAAAAAGTGGCCAACAAGCCTCTCTCTCCCTCCAGGCAAAGGCACCAAGGTCTGGTCCAAAAACCAGGCCAAAACACAGAGGGTTTAGAGGCTCAAAGACAAGGCACACGACCGAGATCTTCAAAAACTCAAAACGAGCACAAACATGTGTAATCATCGAGTGCACAAATGATGATGTCTGAGTCTTAAAGTCAGTCAAAAATGGGGTGTCTACAGTAATGTAGGAACTTTCTAGTGGCCAACACCAACGCCTGACAGGTTTTCTCTAATGGTGTGTACCGAGCTTCATAGTTCAACATCTTCTTGTTGAGGTTGTAAATAGCCCTTTTTTTTTTTCCCCCTTCAACTCTTGTGCTAATATACATCCCATAGTTGAATCCGTCACTGATAAATATACAATCAAGGTTCTCCGAAGCTCTGGTGGTAACAAAACTGGTGGGGTTTGTAGGTAATTCTTGATTTGTTTGAAAGCCATTTGGCAACTTTCGTCCAAATGGAACTTGGTCCCCTTCTTTAATAGCTTAAATAGTGGTTCGCAGGTCGATGCCAATTTTGCAATGAATTGACTTATGAATTGCCCCTTGCCCAAAAAGTTTCTCACCTCCTTTTTAGTCCTTGGTAGAGGCATTTCCAGGATAGCTTTGCTCTTAGAAAGATCTACTTTTATGTCCCTTTGTGTGATTAACAACCCCAACATTTTCCCAGTTGTTACCCCATATGTGCATTTCTGTGGATTCAACCTTAGTTTATACTCACGGATCCTGTCGAATAATTTTTCTAGTGCGATGTAGTGACCCTCTATTTCTTTAGACTTGACGATCATATCATCCAGATACACCTCTACCTCTTTATAGATCATGTCATGCAATAGTGTAATGGTGTCCTTTTGGTAGGTAGCTCTGTCATTTTTTAATCCAAACGGCATGCCCTTGTAACAATACATTCCACATGTAGTAGTGAATGTTGTCTTTTCCTTGTCTTCCGGTGCAATCATGATCTGATTGTACCCTGAAAATTCATCCATAAATGACAAAAGTGTATTCCCTATTGTGAAGTCTACTAACTCATCAATATGTGGTAGTGGGAAATCGCCCTTTGGGCTAGCTTTATTCAAATCCCTGAAGTCGATACAGACCCTGATTCTTCCATCTTTCTTAGGGACTGTAACTATATTAGCTAACCATATCAAATATTTTGACACCATTAAGAATCCAATATTGATTTGTTTTGTCACTTCTTTAATTTTTAATGCCCAATCAGGACAGATTCTTCTTAACTTCTGCTTTACAGGTTTAGCTTCAGGGTTTAGAGGGATTTTATGTTGTACAATCTCATGATTGATTCCAAGCATATCTTCGTAGGACTACACAAAAATATCATTAAACTCTTTTAAAAATGCGAATAAGCACTTCCGTTCCTCGAAAGACAACGTGGATCCAATCTTGACCATGCGAGGATTTTCCTCATCACCTAGGTTTATTGAAATTATTTCATCCATGATAGGTTTAGCTCGTCCTTCCTCTTCCCATTCAATTAACGATATGTTTGGTTGGGGGATTTAAGAAGGGATTTGGAAAGGGAAAGGAAAAAGGTAGGTGAAATGTGAATAAAATATACCTACATTTCACGTAGTTTCGCACCGCTTTTCCCTTTCCCTTTCCAAATCTCTTCCCAAATCACCCAACCAAACACAACGTAAGTCTTTTATGGCTTGAGAAATTCCTTCCTCAAAATCTTTTTTATTTTTATCTTCAAAATTGGTGGGATTAATTGTGTCAACTAATGGCACTGCAAGGTACTCAGAATCACTCACTATTTTATTAATTGAAGTTGGAGGACTTACATTTGATTCAAACTCAAAATAAATAGAAAATTTAGACTCAAACTCTGTTCTTGGGCTTAAACTTCCAAGCTGCTTGATGCTTCAAAATATGACAGGCAAGATACCCACTCACTCGACTTACTACTAGATTCCCTGTCAGACTTATAACTGGTACATTTCTCGATGGACCAGTTGTGTGCTTGACCCTCCATTGCATCCACTATGTATTTGATGATATTTTCCTCCAAAGCTCCACTTTCCAACAGCTTCATAGAACTGAAATTCCCCAAGCCAATATAACCAGTCGCATTACCCAAACCAGTCTCAATATCAATCCCAGTCAAATTGTCCATCCAGTCTTTACTTTCATTGCTTGAACTGTTGTATCTGTCTTGCCCAATGTCTATATCTGGATCTACGAATTCTTCAATGCTATCTGTGAGTTCATGGTCGAAGAAGATTTCAAACCCTAGATACCTTTTCCTTGCTGTATGATCAATGCAAGGTCCTGGAAACCCACAAAATAGAAAATCTTCTCCTTTCTAAAAAAGTGCCCGTTGAGTGTTCTTTGGATGGGCTTGTACTTCAACTCATACTTTTTTCCTTCTCTTTTTGCCCTTGCCTTGTCTCGTGCTTCAGTCGCCTTTGCTATCAAGTCTTCTTTTCTTGGTTGATAATCTAGCCCAAAACTGAACAATTAATTGTTGACTTCTAGCACCTTTGTGACTCCTTCTTTACCACTCTTTCCTAGACCCAAACCGAGGATGTACACTTGTTTGTTCATCATTAGAATAGAGGTGCGCCGACATATTGATCATTTTCAAGTGCCATGATGGTTTGTACTAACTGAGCTTCCGCCAAGGTGATGGCTGAAAGGAAGACATCCTCGTCCCCGTGGTGAATCTCAAGTAGTGGAGTGGTCACATTGGAGGTGGATGCACTGAAGTATCTCCATCCAAAGTAACCACATAATCTCCTTTAATATACTTGATCCTTTGGTGAACAGTCGAGGGCACTACTTGAATTTGGTGCATCCATGGTCTTCCTAGCAACATATTGAATGTGGCTGGAACATCCATGACGTGAAATTCTATGTCGTGCTCATCTGGCCCAAGCTCAATCCTTAATTTCATGGTTCCCAAAACTTCCTATTGAGTGTTGTCATATGCTTTGATAGCCTATGTGGTTGTAGTGTAATCTTTATGGAAAATCCATTGTCCATTAGCTCTGTTGGCACCCATTTCTCTTGACACTTCAATGATACGTAATGGGTTTTGTTACGAGTTGCCCCTTCAGGTGGCAAGTCTTTGTCAGAGAAAGTTATGGTCGGGTTCTTTATCACGGGTGTGAGTAATTCCACTAATTGTTCCAGAGTGGTGTCTACAAACAATTTGTCTTTGTTCAGTGCAGTCAACATGACCTGGCGATGTTCACGAGAGGCCATGAGAAGGCCTCAAATGGAGATATCAACCTAAATTTTTTTCAACTTCTAACGCACACAATCTTCCTCATGCACTTTTCCTTTCCCTCTAGTCGCTTCCGAAACTTCACCTTGCTAAAGGAAGTGGGTTTGAAATGCCATTTACTACATATGAGGTGATCCACTTCCTCTACATACCATGTGCCATTCAACTGAACATTTCCCCATGTTTTACCAGTAAGCTAGGTGAAGGTCTTCGTTTTCCCACCACATGTCTTCTTTCATTTGGGTCACCTCCTCTGTTTGAACCAAACAATTGTCGACCATCAAAGTGTTAGTTTCCCCTTCACCATCTAAGGACATTTTCTGAAACAACATGGTTAGATCCCCTCGTTCATTCTGTTAAGACATGGCTGATGAAACTGGTAGAGCTTGCTTGAGTATGAGACACAATAAATTGACTTGGAGAATTAACTTTGTAGGAGTGGCAGTTGTGAACACAGCCTTGAGAAGTATGTAGATGAACACAGTCAGACTCTATTCAAACTTTACCATAGGATCTCAAAATCATCATCATTATCAATTAGGTGATAGTTTCCCAACCAAGGAATTTTGAGGAATTTTCAAAACTCTTACTAGAGTGATCAATCAAACAATTGCCTTTTCGTTGTTCATTACTTATCAAAGAAGAATGCCCCATTTTCATTTTAAAAGCCTATGATCAAATTACAACTTCTCTTTTTTACAAGATCATTTTTCAAAACAAAGCTCTCTCTCCCTTTTTTTTTTTTTATTTACATGTTTTTTAAGAGTTCAGATTTTATTCCAAGTACTCAATCAAGTAATCACCCTTTAGCTAAATATCACATAGATGAATCAAAATTTTATTCAAAATGGCAGACTTGATCACGACTTTTTTACCCACCATTTTTCCAATAAAACTAAGTTTCCTCCAAAGTTAGTAGACCAAAGATTTTCATTTAATTGTCAACACTCTCCATAATTTCTGAACTTTTATTTCAAAATTTTCCAAGGAATTTTGGATTTTATTCCAAAAAATCAATCAAACAATTATCTTCTAGTTAAATGCCTTAAGATGAAATTCGAAATTCTATTTCAAAATGAGAGACTTGGTCATCAACTCCTTTTCTAACAATTTTTTTTTTCTTCATAAAATCAAAATTCCCCCTAAAGTCAAAGATTTTAAATCAAAAATTTTCAATCAAAAATTTTCCATAATTTTCAAAATTTTACTTGGATTTTTTTTCTTCAAAAATTCTTTCCTCCTAAGAAGTTTTGGATTTTATTCCAAGTTTCTAATCAAACAATTGTCTTCTAGTCAAATATCTTTTAAGGGAATCAAAATTTTATTCAAAATTGAAGACTTGGTCATCATTTTATTCAAAATTTTAAAATTCTCCCAAAGTCAATAACTTAAAGACTCTCATTCAATCAAACACCTTCTATAATCTCCAAAGCTCTACTTAAGTTGGAAAGTTCTTTTTAGAAGTTGATCTGACACTTTCTTGGGGATTTTTACTTAGATTTTGAAAATGCAATCATTTTCATTTAATCACTAAGGTAGGAATTCAAATTCAACACCAAAATCCTTTAAATTGGGAAACCACCCCATAATTTACCACTGATTGTTCAACTCATAATCAAGATCGAATGGTTGCCTAAACTGAACCCCCAGATTTTGGAATTAAATCACTGTCCAAAATAAACTTAGATTGTCATAGAATCAAATAATTTCTCAATCAAATCTCCAGATTTTAGAACCAAATTACTGTCTTTCCGACTGCTGATCCCCGAAATCAAATCAAATCAAATCATTTCTATTCAAGACAAGTTACCACATAAGCACATAATTTGCATTCATGCCTAATTGGGGGCAGGGTAGCTCTGCCCTAATTTGGAAATAGGATCTAAGATTCACTAAATCATATAAAAAGGCAACAAGATAACCCTAAAAAATGCAGTATCCTATCCTAGTTTGAAAGGTGCTAAAACTTTTTGTATGCAAATGGTAGGTTTGGCCAAAAGGGTACATTAGTTACGCCTATCAATATACCTCTCATACCACCTTGGAGTACAAGGTGATGATCAAATAGTACTAATAGTATAATCTGACGCTCGCTTTGTTGACATAGCATAGGCTGTGCATAGTGTCCTGGATATTATGCAACAAAGCTAGGCT
The DNA here is from genome assembly GCA_036172215.1 of Camellia granthamiana. Classification (NCBI taxonomy): domain Eukaryota; kingdom Viridiplantae; phylum Streptophyta; class Magnoliopsida; order Ericales; family Theaceae; genus Camellia; species Camellia granthamiana. The sequence goes on from CM069907.1 coordinate 64,254,742, forward strand.
TTTTCTGAGCCCACAATGATGCAACGCAATTAATAATTAACCACTAATCTCATAAAATAGAAATTTTGAAGTCAAACCAACTTAGTTCCCCAGCAGAGTCGCCAACTGTGGGTGTCATGCCTTTTTCGAGTCTAAGGCATACATCCCACACCGACTTGCTTTAACCAACAAAGAGTCACCATTTAATATTTTTTTTTAGGGGAATTAAGAAACCTTTGACATCAAAACTAAGTTAAGGACTAGTCCATCACAACCAAGAAAATTCTGGATTCAAAAGCTTAGGTATAAGAGGGGAAGGTCATTGAATGATAGCACCCCTCTTGCCTAATTTAAAGATTGGCCTCTACTCATTTTTTATTTTATGTTTGTAGTTGTTAATTATTCACATAAATTCATTTTAAACCCTAAAACCCTTAACAAACCTAAAACTATGTGATTTGAATAAAATGAAAATTATTTACTTTAGATTAAGAGAATAAAGTCATATTTTCCGAAAATGATGATTTTTAAATAAAAATGTGGGTTTTATCAACCCATGGCCATAAACTCAACCTAAAATAAATAAATTTCATAAAATAAAATAAAATAAAAAACATTCAAAACATACAATTTTGCATATAAAAATAGCTAACTTGCATAATTGAAAAGCGATGCAAATAGCAAGCACATGCTAAGGAAATTGAGAAGTCTTACCCAGATGCCCACTTTTAGCATTTTTCATGCATGCATAAGAATAAACATGACCTAAAATTCAACTACTACATACAAGAATGATCTCAAGACCAGTTTGAGGCAACTAATATGATAAATATGCACAAAAAGAGCAAATAACATGTAATAGAGGAAAAATTCTAAAACTACATGATGATTCAAACCGAGCCTATCACATGATTTCTATATGCGTAGCAAGTCCCAAACATGTTGTTCTAAAGAGGATAGTTGGAACATGCAAACTAAGACAAAAAAGTGAATTAAACTAAGAAACTACATGATGTTATGATGAATTAATGTCCTAGCATGCTTTGGATACTGAAATAAAGACTAAAAAGGTACAAAAAATTAATGAAAAAAGATGATTTACCTATTGATTTGAGTAAATCGAAGAAAATGCAAAGAAAGCTCAAGTTCCTTTCTTGTAAACCTCCCTCAAGCTTAGGTTCTGATTAGGGTTTGTGTTCTTAAAGCCTTAGAACATTTTCAAAAGCTCAGAGGTGCTTTGGGGTGTGTTATTTTCGAAGTTAAGGTCAGGGGAGGGAGAAAAGTGGTGTTTTCTCTCTTAAAAACTCACAAAAGCTCACAAAATCTTAACCCCTTGAAAGGGAGGGGAGAGAGTGCTTATGTAGGCACTAAAAGGCGTGGTGGGCAAGGTAGGGCAACCCCCATCGCTTTCTCTTCCGCCTCCCACTAGAAATGCACCAAGATTGAGTCACGCTTTGATGTGCGTACTCACAACTAACATATGCACCTACCTTTTTGCCACGGTACACGTGTCATGCATGCATGCACAAGTGCGAGGTCCCATGCCTTTGGCTTGTTTGTAGTTCGAATTGCCTTTTGATCGATGTTTTTGATAAAATTGGTAACTAATTTTGGAAAATATATTCGATCAAAGTACAACCGGGCTTCTCTCTCCTTCTTGACGTTAAAAACTTGGTTTTTGGCTAAAAAGGGATCCAAGGGTAAAATGGTCATTTTCACAAAACTTAATTTTTGGCCAAAATAGGTTTATACAACAATTCCAAACAATTTTAAATATTCCAAAGATGATGTAAGTACAATTTCATCATTAGGAGGCCTGCAAGTGCCCAAAGTCATAACGTTAGTCAAAATGGGGTGTCTACACTACCTCCATTTACGCCACCAGAAACTGGCAAGAAAAGCGCACTAGCAAAAGAAATGTTGTTTTTCCCAAAGCAAAACTATTAGGTCTAGAATGTACCATCTTTTCTGACAAATAACAACTTTAATCTCTACAAATGAATTTTTTCATTTAGGAAATTCCCACATCTCCAGACAAAAGAACTAGATCGAATTCCAAGGTAGACATTGCAGCAAACCCCCTCTAAAGTAGGAATTTTCCTTCGTTTCTGCACTTCTACTTAGACTAGGAATATGCAACATTTTTCTGTTTTGTTTGGTTTATTTGGTCCATTTTTTTCTTGTTTTGAACATTTTTGCACAAGTCGTTTTTTATCTGATGAATGCATAGAATTTTGCGTTGTTGACTCTATCATTTCCCACATTGTTGGATAAAATTTCTTCAAGTACTTACCATTTATTGGATGCCTGCGCAATTGGTACAAATATCCCTTGCAAATTCTGAAAATTTGAAATGGGCCCCCGTAACATGGAGATAACTCTTAAGGATTTCACAGTAACTTCCATAGAAAGGATTACATCATGCCCAAAAGTAAGCACAAATGGTGTAATTCTTGTTGTTGTTCTCTTTGAAGTTCTGTAGGCCCACAATGCTTCTGAAAAGACTTCATGCCAAATTCTACGTTTGTCATCAATCATGCTTTCAATGATGCCTTTTAGAACTTTGTTTGTTGATTCTACCTAGCCATTACCTTGTGCATAATATAGAGTTGAATGCGAAAGTTCTATACCATACTCTTTGGCAAAGGCCTGGACTTCTCCACTGAAGAAAACAGTTCCTCTGTTGGCCACAATTTGTGGATAATGTTTTCTTTGATCATCTTGAGATTGTCATTTTGGTTTACTGACTTCATAGGAATGGCTTCAACCCACTTTGTAAGTAATCAATATCCATAACTACAAAGGATTGACCCTTAGAAGAAAGAGGAAAATTTTGGCTAATCATGTCAAAGGACCAACCTCTAAATGGCCATGGTTTAACTATAGGATTTATAGAAGTTGCTGGAGCATGTTGAACAAGGCCATGGGCTTGACAGGGTAGCATTCTTGGGAAAATTTAATACAATCTAAAAGTATAGTAGGCTAATAATATCCATACCTTTTGATTAGCCATCTCATTTTTCTTTCTACTTGATGAGCTTCACAAATTTCTTCATGTGCCTCAGCCATTACTTTGATTAGGCACTGCAGGAGTAGGTCATCTTCTGGACTCTTCTTGTAAAGTTCTCCTTCAGTCTAGACATAATGTGTTGTTCTCCTTCTAGTCTTTTTATCTAAAGGAAGTTATGGATGTTTCAGGAATTGGGCTATGGAAAAGTGTCAATCTTCTTTAGAAATATCTGTCATGTTTATTTCTAGGATGGGTTACTCTCTCATCTTGACTGAAGGCAACAATCTTTTCTAGATGATGATGATTCTTCGATAAAAACCTTGAGAAATCTTTACTCCAGTTACAATTTGAGCTATCTCATTGGCTTCATAGTTGAAAGCATCATCAAAGTCTTCTAGGAGTTGTCTTGCTTCCATGAAACAAGGAGCCAAATCTTTACTATGCATTTGTAAATGCCCCCCAAGTGATTAATGACAAGTTGTGAATCCCCAATCACTTCCACGGTGGAAACTCTCATTTCTCTCAATATTTCCAAGTCGATTACCATAGACTCATACTCGGCCTGATTATTTGAGCATTCAAAGTCAAACTGAAAAGAGAATTGTATATTCAAGCCTTTGGAAGAAATGATTATGATCCCACATTCAGAAACTAGATCAATTTTAGAACCATCAAACAACAAAGTCCAAGGAGTAAAATACGAAAAATAGGAAACCATGCTAAATCTAGATTCATTGTCGATATCTAAACAAGGATGGTTGGCAAGGAAACTTGCTAAGGCTTGGCCTTTCATAGCCTTTTGAGGAATGTATTGAAATGAAAATTGCATTAGGGCTAAGGACCATTTACCAATTCGGCCTCTCATTATGGGTCGAGAAAGTAATACTTAATCAAATCAGTTTTGCACACTAAGTAAACCAAAACAGGAAGCATGTAGTGCCATAGTTTTATTGTAGAAAAATAAAGTGCAAGACATCATTTCTCCATAGGACTGTATTTACATTCACCGAAAGTTGGAAGCATGTTGAGATAATAAACTGCTTGTTGTTTCCCACTCTCATTATCCTGCGCTAACAAACTCCCAATGGACTTTTCCGAAGCAAAGATGTACAACTTCAGAACTTTATTCTTGACATGAGGAGTTAGGACAAGAGGCTGTGATAAGTACCTGTTGATGACTTCAACAGCATACCGGTGGTAAGGTTCCTATCTAAACTGTTCTTCATCTTTCAACTTTAGCAACTACAAAAAACTTGAACCTTTCCTGCAAGATTGGAGATGAAACGTCCAAGAAAATTGAGTTGTTCTAGAAGCTTCTGCAATTCCTTCTTACAAGTAAGAGGCTTGGATTCCTGGATCACTTTTTTCTTGTTCTTGTCAACTTCAATCCCTCTCTAATGAACCAGAAATCCCAAAAAATTGTTTCCTATTACACCGAAGGCACATTTCAAAATATTCATTTTCAAGTCGCATTCCTTTATCCTTTCAAAAGATTACTTCAAATCAGACAAGTTTTTATCATAGGAATTAGACTTCACCACCATGTCATCAATGTATACCCATAAATTAGCCTATCATGTCATGAAATAGTGAGTTTATGGCATGACAGTAAGTAGCCCCAACGTTTTTAAGGCCGAAAGGCATTACCATTCATATTTTCCCTATGCACTAGGATACAAAAAGTTGTTTTGGATGTATCCACTTCTGCTATAAAAATCTGGTCGTATCCTAAATGGCCGTCCATAAAAGACAAAAATTTGTTCCTAGTAGCACCATCAACTAACAAGTCTGCTACAAGCATATGGTACTCATCCTTAGGGGTGGCCAAGTTCTAGTTTCTGGAGTCTATACAAACTCCAATATTTCCATTCTTTTTAACTACAGGCACTATGTTTGATAACCATTCTACTTATCTAGTAGTTATGATAAACCCAACTTTAACTAAGTGCTCCAACTCATCTTTGACAGAGTTATTTCATTAGACATCCTCCTGTGTGGCTATTTGTGTAGCAAGAATCCTTCCTTGATTTGCAGACAACGCTTCACTCATGCTCTGGACAATCCACGGATTTCTGTATAATCCGAAGCAAAGCATTCCTTGAACTCACACAAGAGTTGAATAAGTGTAGTCCTGTGTGATTTAGGAATTAGTTGGCTAACATAGAATGGCTTGAATATCTCTGCCACTCCCAAATTAATTTCTTCGAGAGAGTCATGGACTTCTACCTTCAGGTCATCTAACTTGGCAGGAGCTATAACAATTCCGCTTTAGACCCAACCCATTTATTGTTTCAGATTC